>CAJDSM010033260.1:870-19031 GCA_903981925.1 Ostrea lurida
TTAGATGTATACATCGAAAAAAAATCCGAAAAATTTATTTGTTCGTAAAGATACGGATTATGCTACTTTAACATTATCTGACCTTTTCAGTGAAAGAACGTTAAAGGGATAGTGCAAATAATTTTTAAAAGAATTAAAATGACTTCACGTGACTCATACGAGTAATTTTCTGTTAAAAATAAGTTTTATGCATTTATCTGCATTTATTTCCAAATCTAAACAATTACAATCTTGTTTAAGTTTTGGCTTCCTGGACAAAAACTCAATTTATTATATATAAATTGGTTCCTAGCGTAACCTTCGACAAATATGCAGTCATTTCTGAGTTGAAAATATCATTTATATATCTTTTTTGATTATATTAGAAAGGAATAGGATTCAGGGCGAGAGAAATTTTTTTACCAAAATGAGCTTTACTATCCCTTTAATTAAAACTGTAAGCTTTCTGTAGTTTATGAAAATCACATTGAGCAAAGTTCATTAAGAGTAAGAAATTGTAAAAACAAAAGGTGGTTTTTTTTTTCGTTTTTGTTCTTTATACTGTCATGTTTATTTCATGTCTAAAATTAGATCCCAATGATTATAAAAACACACCCTTGTCCTTAAGATGTGAAGTGTCATCTCTCTACTTAAACACATATAAAGAATGTCATAAGATCCAAAAACGATATGTTTTGTTTTCCATTAGTTTGTCAACAATATCATAAGTTAGTAAATAAAGAAAAAGACACAAGTCGCCTTTCGGAGAGGCTTCGTGTGGTGTTATCTGCATAACCGCTCCACTTGTCGGGGGTATTGGTTGCCATTTGGCGATAACACAACCTGTAATGGGTATTACATCCTCGAAACATTCACGACACACCTACTAAACCAAGTAAATGGAATCTTTATTGATTTAATTGAAGTGTTGGGCTTTAATGAGTAAATACGGTGTGAAAGATGCAATCTCTGACACCAATGTTTTCGGTCTGTCATGGTACTTCCTTTAATAGGTATTGTTTGTTTCGTATATCGTCCCCAAATTACAGGTTGTTATTAATTTTCTTTTTAATGTATGACTCATTCCTACGAGTCTTTATTATGCTTTCTGTGCTATTGATAACTTTCATCGTATTAAAGGTGTTTTTTTTCTTTATTACAGCTTACCTCTGTTGGAAAGTATTACAACACTCACATGAAAAAAGTTTTTAAACGATGTTGGATAACATCTGTATGCTGACAATTAATATCATTTCAGTTGCAATATTCGGTGAGTTGTGACGCAATTAAAAGGGAAAGGGAAGTAATGGAGAATGGTATAATATTTCATTATACATATTAATTTTATGAAAAGATATTGGATTAATAGTTTTTTAAACTCCACTTATACAACTAGAATATTTTCTCTTATATTTCCTTTTGAAATTGCTTTTTGATTTCATCATACAATGAATAATCTAGTTTGATGAGGTTTTTAGCACCACCTGCCCGCGTTATCATTACCAAATACAAAGCGCTGTCAAAGTCAACGGTTGCATTGGCTGTTCCATTTAAAGTAACAAATCAGTGAACAATATATGCCAGTACTTTTTTTTAAAACGCATTAAAATATAAGTGAACAATAAAATATGGGGTTTGTTTGTTTGTTTTTATTGTTTTGTTTGTTTTATTGTTTTGTTTTGTTTTTTATGCCCCCGGAATCTTCGATTCGGGAGCATATAGTGTTTGGTCTGTCCGTTTCTCCGTTTGTCTGTTTGTCCGTTTTAACATTGGCCATAACTTTTGATGGCAAGTGATGGGAGTTTCAATATACACATGTGTGTTCCTTATGAAAAGCCTTTCTACTGGTACCATAATTTTTGACCTCTTGACCTTGAAGTTTGACCTACTTTTCAAAAACTTTAACATTGGCCATAACTTTGAATGGCAAGTGATGTGACTTTCATATTACACATGTGAGTTCCTTATGACAAGCTTTTTTTTTTACCTCCTGGCCTTGACCTTGAAATTTGACATACTTTTCAAAACTTTAACATTGGCCAATAACTTTTGAATGGCAAGTGATGGGACTTTCATATTATACATGTGAGTTCCTTGTGACAAGTCCTTTCTACTGGTACCAAAATTTTTGACACCTTGACCTGAAATTTGACCTACTTTTCAAAAGCTTTACATTCGCCAAAACTTTTGAATGGCAGGTGGTGGGACTTTCATATTATACATGTGTGTTCCTTATGACAAGCCCTTTCCTAATGGTACCAATATTTTTGACCTCCTGACCTTGACCTTGAAGTTCGACCTACTTTTCAAAAACTTTAACATTGGCCATAATTTTGAATGGTAAGTTGATCGATTTTTCACATTTCACATGTATAATCCTTTTGGCAAGCCCCTTTCACTGGCATGTGGAATCCGGGGGCATCAGTGTTTCACAAACACATCTGTTTTTTTAGCAATGCTAGCTACCTTCATTACCCGATAAAACAACAAAGAAACTTTTTTATTTTATACATGTACCAAGATAATGTAATATTTGTCAACCTTTTAAGAGGTGAATTTCCAAAGTTGTCAAAAGTTTACAGTTTTCCGGCAAATAGAGAGGCTGAATACCCCAAAATTGCATAATGTAATAATTTTTGTTGAAAATATCTAACCGGTATCTAAAACCGGCACTGCTTTTCAGGTGTATTCGGTATGCTAAAGTTTCTTTGTGTGGAATAAACCGTATTGAATAAAGATTTAATATTAAGGACTCCAGGGTGTAATTTATTATCATGTTATTATATACATACATGTGTAATGCTCATTAATTAACCCGATTGATTAGAAATATTAGATGTTTCCCAGTCGATCCGATACGCAAGAGCATGCCATGCGTATGAGGCTTTTAAAGCGAGGCCAACTACTAAACAAAAAAGTTGACGTTGCAGGGTTATAACGAGTCTCGTTTAAAGTCATCATTTCGCAAATTCTACGGTCGCTATAATAATGATCTTGTTTGCGATTATCACTAAGTCATATGTTGACTGATTTGTTTCAAACCCTTTGTTAGACTGTCATTTTTGTACTAGATTTGACGACGGGTAATCCCGTATACTTTGTTTCGACTAAGGGTTCACGCGGGTGTGACCGGTCGGCAGAGGATGCTTACTCCTCCATGGCACCTGATCCTGCCTTCGCTTTTGTCGGAGGTCCGTTTTCCCTACACTCGACTTTGTGTATATGTTTTTTTTAGGATTATGATTACGTTTAACATATTAGTAGCCCTTAGTTGAAACAAAATAAACGGGATTACCCATCGTCAATTAAATTGTGAAATTATATCAAATTGTTTGAAAACATTTATTGTATCCATAGTAATTAATACAAAATGAATTAGCATTTCTTAAAACAGATACTTCAAGAAATTTTGACCCGTTGGAAATCTCAGGTAAACAAAATATGGAAATATTCCTGAAACCAAGGAATTCTGATACTGAAGTACGATTCCACATTGGACAAAAATACTCAATCATTGTACCGACATGAGTAAATCATTAGCCATTCATATAATTTGCATACGTAGGTGGACAGTTTTCCCCTATACCTAGCGAAACATGTACCATGTATGCGCTACAAACTTTTATCAGCAATTTCAAAGTACATGTACCGTACTTACGTAAAACATGAGGCTTTCCGTCAATGAGCATGCCATTTCATAGTTTCGCCGGCCACACTCATTTGAAATCTATTTTGCGAGTATGTTTATCTGATTGAACAGTTCATTAAGGTGTCATGTGCAAAGAATACATAGTCACATTTAAACCTGCCTCCAGTTTGCAACCGGATATCAGACATGGGGTCAATTACATTCAATGTAATCGATTATAATTACAGATTACATTGAAATTCATGATTACAATTACAATTAAATTACAGCTATTTTAAAATGTAATTGATTACAATTACAATTACTTTGAAATGTAATCATTACAATTACAGAGTTACTTTTTTAATATACTTTTGCTGAGCAAAGCTTTATTAATTTTTATTACTGCAAGGGTACTATAATTGAAACATAACAACTTAAAACATTGTTTATCATATCATTATCTCAAAGCACTAATCTACAATGTACTATGTGTAATATTGATTAACATTTCTGAAAATTAATGACAAAGAGTTAATTTTGTATAATGTCCGACTGAGGTGAAACTTTCGAGTTCCACTTGATATGTTCATGTTGATGAGTTATAAATTATTGAATTGCACACTATTGGAAATGAAATGCATCAAACAATAATTGCACTTTAAATTCCTATAACAACAACTTATTGAAATTATTTAAATCAATAATGAATAATAGCTTACATTGATACTAATACCAAAGAGGGAAGGGGTGTAGACTGCATGTCAGCTACTGGTAGGGATACCACATTATACAAACACTATGACCACAGAAACCCTACATTCAGCTCTGGGATACTCCCTGTGTATAGCTCTCTTGATCAGGTAGAATTGACATTGACCATAGATAAGCTCCACCCCTTGAAGAAACAGTTTATTTGGGTCTATAACATAATTATCCAATAGCATCAGGTGGTATGTTGATATGAGAGATAACCAAGGAAGATGTGGTAACTCTTCAACAAATAATTCAGAAATGAGGAGATTGAATATATGTTTGGCTATAGATATTATTCACACTTTCCTATTTGGTCCCTCAGAAGCAATAACCATAGAATGTTTAATAACAAACGTAACTTGTTTGTTTTAACTATATCCCCTTTGCTCATCATTAACAACTTAAAAACATTCTCAGGTGTGATAATCTATTAAAGCCATTTTTGTTATGATTGTCCTACCATTGTTTATGTCCTATTGTTTAACAATAGGACATCTGGTTTTTGTTTTGACTAAAACCAAAAGAGGAGAGAATGAAACTCAGCAATTTTCGCTTTAGTTTTCACAATGTACGTAGTGTCATCCACCTTTCAATAATGACTATTTTGTAAAAAAAAAAAAAAAAAAAAAGATAAAAAAATAAATACAGAATGAAATAAAAGAATAAATGCACCTGCTTTTAATGAAATATAAGGAAATAAAAAATCTAATAATAAAAATCTTTTGAGGAAAATTGTTGATAATAAAAATGTCATGAAAAATATATAAAATGAATGCAAGTAATCAAAAAGTAATCTAAATGTAATCATGATTACAGGGTAAAATTTAATGTAATCGATTACAATTAAATTACATGTAATCTAAAAAATACACGATTACAGATTACATTCGATTACTTGAAAAATTGTAATCAATTACAGCTGATTACGATTACCCCATCTCTGCCGGATATCAGAAATTTAACCTCGTATACTGAACCCGATCGAGAATTTTTTTTTTACTAAGAATGGCGTTTATCGTCTTTATTAAATGAGTTCAATACAGGTCACATGATATTTGTAAACTTTATAACATTCAAAAAGAACAAATATATATACTCAGTTTGCTGGGCATTTTTTTTTTCATTTCTTACTGTTCAAAAATTCAAATTGAACCATCTCCCTTTGGCAATGTTGAATAGATACAAAATCACAACAAAGACGTTGACAGACAGACAAGGTGATATGAACCCAGACTTTATACACGTCTTTCTCTTATTGTAGAGTACTTTTGTGCAAAATTTCAAAATTATGATGAAAACTCTTAAGTTATCGCGACACAACGAAAATCATGACGGACAGAAAGACGGAAAATGTGATTACGCATTTCATGCGGGGCCCTAATAAATCGGGGTGATTTCTTCAGTATTCCCTATGAAGATGATGATACAATGCAGTAATCACAACTGAAGTGTTTTTGCGCTGTACATAAGCTTCCAGTCACATTGTGGACCAGCATCATACTTGGTGACATACACTCTACATGGGGGCTTTATGTCTCTTTTAAAGCTTTGATTTGCTGAAATCTTTTACACAAGCTATTATCAGTCCAAAGGTGAAATGTATGTAAAGTTCAACGATGTACAAATCTGTGTAAGATATCGTCCTTGGTATCGCTCCAAATTACTATATTGAAAAGCAGAGAAAAGTTACTGATGAAATTATGACCTTAACAATTTGGAAATCAAGCTCTTGTACAATTACAAACGACTAACCCCCCATTTGAACAGTCTTTCTAATTTGGTAATGGACCTTCTTTTGATTCTGTCGCGTGCGCTTCATTTATACATGAATTTATAGCGAATAGTTATTGACAGGCGGACTTCAATAGCCCCATTACTACCCGAACACAACAGAGGACTGTATATTATCCGATGAAAGTGGCTTAACGTCAGAACAATGGCACCGGCACCAGCGACTGGAAGTTGATTCAAAAACTCTCAATTGATGCTAAGTGATCCTGACACCCTTTTGCCTGTGTCGTAACGAAATGCCTAACGTAATATGCACTGTTAGTCGATTCGATCCTTATCGTTGAAAAAGGACTTGGACGATTCTTATTGTTTGTTTCAAATTAATGTTGCATTGATTGGTATCAATGAAATGTATTATATTCAGAGCAAATATCATTATCGTGCTATATTTTTCTTGAAATAAATGCTTGTTTTTCAAAGGTAACGATTCAAGCCTCGTTGTGAGAAACTGAGACGGAATCATGGGAAAGAACCCATTAAAGTTTGCTACGGTGTTTAATTGTGAAAACTATGTTATACGTCATAGAATAGAAAAGACATTCTCTCGTACAATAATCATCTTGCACTGTGGTGGAAAATATTCATATTACATTTCTACTACAACAATTGAAGCGAAACAGCATCAGTGGATGTAAACCAAAAACAAATAACTCATGCAAGACATTGAAAAGCATGTTGAATTAATGTTTTAAAAAAGAGAGTAAAATAGCAAAGTTAATGTTCTATGTATAGCGGAATTCACTCCGCATGTAAGTAGTCGGTGATATCACTGTCGCGCTTCCTCTCATTTGTCCATTATCTGGTCTTGTCGGGAACATAATAGCCGAGTAATTTGTAAACGTTTTCATCTTTTTCACACAGTCACAAAATGATACCCGGGTTGCTCTATCGAACTGAAGCAATAAAAGTTCAATTAGGCCTATGACCCTCAAATTATTTCTTCCAGGTTTATGATCCATTGATAAAAAGTTTTATTTTCATTTCAGCAATGAGAGAGATTAAGTTAGGAATGTGGAAATTAATTTTTAAGACTGATTTACCGCATCGTGTCTACTTTCTATGTGTACTATATCATGAAGAGCTACGTGTAAATGTAACTGCACTTAAAAGCTCAGTATATTCGCTCTGCGTTCTTTTGAGCGGCTAACCAAAGTATCTCAGTAATTGGTCACATCTTACCAGGAGTAACTTCGTCATTATCAAATTCACATCTTTGGAAGAGATGAAGAGGAATACAGAGGTGGTCATGTTGCATGTTTATTCCCATTGCTCTGTTGCAGTTAATACTGAAACTATGCACGGCCTTTCAACATCAAGTAATCGTGTGAATGTAGATCTACTGGTAAAATATCCCTGCGCAGTCCCTGGTTTGTTGGGTTTTTTTTGGTTTTTTTTTGTTGTTTTTGTTGTTTTTGGTATTTTTTGTTTTTTTTTTTTTTTTGGTTTTTGTTTTTGTTTTGTTGTTGTTTTTTTTAAAAATACTCTATTTGGTATTCTAATGTCCTTTTCGAAATGTTCCTAACAATTGCAGTTCGTCTCCGTTCCTTCTGTTCATAGCACGACTGGGTTGGTGTCGCACGACCTACCCCACTGCGCATGGGTGTACAGGTACACTGTACCTCGACTCACAAATTATCTTAATCATTATTAGGTCTTAAGTATGACAAAGACCCCATTTCATAACAGGGATTAATCCAATTCGTACATTTACCGCTCTAATATTTTTCTATTGCCTCTATTTTTCGCCTCTTTTGTTGAAGTGCCATACTCACATATCGGTTTCATAACAGCTACAAATTTACTCAATTTAGATAGTCATATGAATTTATTTGCATTTCATATTTTTAAATCAAATTTTATGAATTCTTTTCATTTATCTTCCCCGCCTCTGTTTATGACCTGCAGTGTTTTCTTTTATGTCTTTGCGACTAGCACCGAAGCGAACTCTCGGAGTATTTCATACAAGAATTCGCCGCTAATTTACTCTTTAAAGAACGAAAATATCGTGTTTCCTCAAACCACAAATTGGAATTAATATTCATAGCGATTAATCGCACTGAGATCTATGAAATCATAATTAAAATGACATCTTAACAAAACCTGCCATCTGTTGTAAGAAATCTAGAAAAAAAAATTAATCTGATTTTTTATTTAGGTATCAACGATGGCTGAGCTATTGATCAGGAGTAGCTGCATGAAAAAAAGTAAATGGTAATTTGTAATCCAGTTAATTGCAATTAACCAGTACTTTAACTGAAATAACACTACCGTTAGTAGTTTGATAGTGGTCATCTTATGGATTTAAAACTGTAAAACATTCACAAAAGGAGCATTTTATTTTGAAATTATGTTTACATTTATGTTCATTGTGAATAAATTTTGTTTTGATACATCCTTCCTGGAATGTTCAAAACATTTCATCGTGTACAAATGCGTGATCGAAAATTTCCCAACCAGCTTGAAGACAACATCAACCCATGAGGGCCTTTCAGAAAGAAGGAAGAACCATAGAAATAATAAAGTTTCCATTCTCCGCGTATGACTGATATGAAAATAATTGAATGTAATTTTTCTTATACCTAATATGTTTAAAAATCTTTCACACAGTTTTTATACCCAAAATTAAATACATAATTTAAAACATGTTAAAAGTCATTATCTGCAATAATAACATATTCTAATGTGAAAACAATAGGAATATGTCAATTAAAAGTACTTTCTTGTACCAATGAGTGATAAATCAATGTTATTCATATCAACATGTATAACATGTATCTATTTTAGTAGTGACATTTACAAATAATTACAAGTAAATGAAAAACATTTTATGTGAACTGATAATTACTGATAATTGTTTCAAGGTTATCAGATTCATTTTAGACTTATATCCACGGCATTCAGTTAATTTCAGTGTTTTTGATACTTTGAATATGTTAAATGTGGACGGAAGAGTTAAACAACTCAAATTGAACCATGTTTTTAATATTGTACATAACAAAGACAAATTTTACATCTATATGTGACCATTATTGTAACACCAGATCCGCAAATAGCCTAAATTTTATATTACCATCAAACAATCACTGTCAAGACCAGTCGTTTTACTATACTGCCGTTAAAGACTGGAATGAATTGCAAACCAACATCAAGCAACTGCAAAAAACACTCGGTGAAGAAACATCTGCTGGAAGAGTTGAAGCATTGTGAAGAGGGTTCTTTTATATATTTTTGATCTTAAAATTATAATCGTGATACTTTGTTATTATTCATTGCTAATTTTAATACGTCTTTAATTTTACTTTTCAAACGTGATACAGGTTTTTATTTAATACCTGGATATCCGTATAAGGTGCCTTGATTTACCCATATTAGCCAAAATCTTGTCTACATCCTTTATTACATTATTTTTTGTTGTTACTTTTGTTGTACAATAAGGACCCCATTGGAAATAAGCACCAGTGCTTTCATGGGATATCTTAGGTTAAATTCAATGATACATTTGTATTTCATTTTATGTTAACTTTATAAATATATGTCTAGTCTTATAAATTGCATAATATTTTATCTGATATGGAATCTGCATTAATTTGAATTTGTATTTTCATTATTCTTGTCATTTTAAATGTGCTATTAATATCATCCTAGCCTGTATCATGATTTTTACCTTATATAAACTATCTATCTATCTATGTGCCATAACAAGGCTGTAACCAGGAGGGTACATGCACTGGGTGCATGTGCATCCCCCATTTTAAAATGAAATGCTAAAACCTCAGCTTCGCCCCCTGGACCCCCTACCAGGGCCCGTCCTGGACCCGCAGGGGGCCTCTAGACCCAATGAAAATCCTAAAATATCTCAGCTTCCGGGGGCTTCGCCCCCTAGACCCCATGCCAAAGCTATCCCTGGACCAACTGCTGGTCTATAACGGTCCTCAGACCTATGCCCCTCCCAATGGAAATTCTTGGTTACGGCCCTGCATACAGTGATTTTCTGACTCATTTATCATAGGTGCTTTAATCAATTATCAGTACTTACACACTGGAACGAAAGGATTTAATTTGTTTGATTCTCTATGATTTTTGAAAGAACAAGCAGTGTTGTTTGGTTTAGAAAATATGCATTACAGATTACCCCAAAAAAGCTCAAACTTACGCATTTAAGAGCAAATCATTGGCAGATTATAATAGTCTTTTATCATTAAAAAATCATCATTTCTAAACAAGGTGATTCTCGTGGGACTATATGGGAAAATCGAACACAAATCTGATGACTTTTTGAAAATGTTTTGTCAGCTTCCAGCTGTTCAAGAGGAATTCAACACACGCAAGAACTGGCAACAAAAAGTAACCCAAATTAAGCCACTAATGTTTGGTTTACCTATCACAAAACCCAAGAAGTCATTAAATGCTTCATTTGTGGCGATACAGAATTTAAAATCATTATCCTTTGCCGTATAAAGGGATTACACGGAAATAAGGAGCTCTTGATCAGGAAAACCATTTTATGTTGAATGACCACGTCGGTCATTGTTTGGCTGGTTTCTGCTTGGGTCAGTCATGGAGGGTAAAGTCATCGACTAAATACCTTATAATGAATACCTAATGCGCGTGTGATATTATTCAAATGGCTTTATCTCTTGGTTGGAAACGAGGATTCGATTCCATGAATAAATGAAGCATACCGAAATTGTCTATACATCCATGTAATCATCAAACTAGTTATTCATTTTACATTTTGCGAAAATGAAATTCAAAGAAACTAAATGTATATTTTTGTGGACAGTAAAGGTATTTGAAACATTAAATAATACATAATGCACGTATTAATTATATCCCATGTACGTAAAAAGAGAGGTTGAAATTTCAAACGGGTACGTGTACGTGTGCAATACTTACAAGTTCATGACGTGTAAAATAAATCTAAGGTTTCCTACTAGTTACGTCAGTTTGACTTCAATTAATGGATAAAACATGTTCAAACTGCGTGTAAATGAAAATAGAATTCCTATATATAATGTTTAAAAGTAAAAAATTTATACAACAATCAGCTAGTACCAGGTATTTATCGTAAAAACTACAAGTTTATTATTACGTGTAGACGCCGCTCTACAAGTTATGACAACGTGTAGAAACTTTGTCATCACCAAAAGTGATGACGTAATACGCGAGTAATTTCGGTGATTCCCCTAATACACGTACACGTACACGTTTGAAATCTCACACGTACCCGAACACGTTTGAAATCTCAACCTCTACTTGATTCCGGGGAAAAAAAACTGCATTGTAGTGTTTTAGGACAAGACATTCTAATAAAGAATCAATCACGGAGATTCCCTGCTCTATATTCTTAAAAAGGTTTACTACTGTTCATTGTAGAATTTCATATACTGTCTTCTTTCCGATATATCGCTGTGACATAATGACCACATTGCTGGAACATCTGGTTCCAAAGTAAGGTAGTTCACTACACCAAAATTTTAATGAACGATTCGTTTAAGCACCTTTCAAGAAGCACAGTTTCGTCAAATTCAGTTTGTTTGATGCCACAAGTATATTACATGCTATCTAAGAATTATTCACTCATTCAGAGACGTCATCAGTTTTAGGCGAAGTGCCGTAAATTTTTATTCATGCATGACGGTTATATAGGATTGTGATGGGTTTGGGTTTTTTTTTTATGTGCGAACGCCTACCGCGATATTAAACCCCCTTTGTAAAGGCTACATGTATATCCGAAAACCCTATTTCTATATATTTTTATTGGATAAATGATCAAACAAGACCTCCCTTCTGTGAAGCAAGGGGCATACGAACTCGAAGTACTTATAATATTCCATTCCTTTAATCAGAAATCTAGATATTGACAATGATGCATGAGCAAATCATTCGTACATGCATGTACTAACATTGGAAAACACCTGATGCTCCAGATATATATCTTTTCACTCAACATTTTCTAGAGAAATACATACATTTTTAACAAATCACCCAGGAAATCAAGAATTTTCGGTCGAAATAGGAAATAAACACAATTTTGAATTCTTGTATATATGAATAGTATATACATGTATTTATTGCAATAATTGTCGGTTAAAAGCTCTCTGGAGCTTGTGTTGTATTTGTTGCTTTTGCATACCGACTTTAAATAAATCGTATTCTTATTCTATTCTATTCTAAAACAAATAATCTTTTATAGGGAGCTTTAACTTGTTGGGTGAATCCGGACTTTTGAAGAGTTCATTCGTAAGTAGAATTTTGACACCCGATACGGTATTTTCGAGCTACCATCCATCACAAATACCATATTTTGTCTCTTTTCCCGAGGGAACAAAATTTGTAAGATTTATTAATATGAAATCATATAATAAATGTTTATGTGTCTTCGCCTGTTTTTAACACCACGGATTTCTTAATAACAGCACAAGGAGCGTGTCTGGTGTCATAGGATTACGGGATGAAACAGCAGTTTGATATTATTTTCGCGTGTGGACAGATCTGTTTCACGACAGTCGCGATATCTTAATAACGGTTAATAATCCTGGACTTGTGGAAATTGTACGACAGACCTCTAATTGTGTATCAGGGGATGCGACTTTGCATGATTCGTTGACCACTGTATGATTGCTACTCTCAAATGTTCCCTTTCTCTCTTTTTCTTTTTATCAATGACAGGATATTGGGAGGTTGATGACGCGAAGCTAAAGAAAACTAATTCTTTTCTGGCACGTCTGAAGAGGTCAAAAATCCTTAAATCTAAATAACTTTCATTTAAAAAAAAAGACACTGCAATATAATATTTCTTTTCGAATGAAACCACATACGGCGATTTTACTGAGACAACAATACTTATTTACACTATGAAGTGACGAAGTGATAGACAAGATTACATAGCAGAATAGACCATCAAAAGATATTAAAATAAGCATGCCACTATTATCACAATCGCAAACTGCAACCACCGACTGATTCGAACTTTCACATCTATAAATATTACTAGACCTATTCATATATAGCTTACCATTTTCGCCATTTCCTTGATTATTTTCTTTAAGAATGTCTTGTCTTAGAAATTAATTAAGGCAGAAAAACTATTTACATGATATGGTTGTTGATCCAAGAAAATGCTCTCAACGGGTATTGGATTTTAAGCGATCTGTATAGTTGATCAGCTTGTGGTTTCTACAATCAATTCCGATCAAATATCAATGACTTGATCATTTTCCTTGCTAAACACCCCAAACATTATCCAGCGATAAAAGTCATGTTTTGTCCGATGCCCTACAAAAACATCTTCAATGTTTGGCATCCGTCAGTTGCAACCCGCATCCAGTCATTTTATCAAATCAGGCATCAAGCGGAATCGTTTTAGGTTGGTTTACATAGGCGATATATTCCTATATGCCAAAACACATGGAAATGTGTTTATTTAAGATAGTATTGTTACCTAGGCTAATATAATACAAGTGTGGTCTTCTCGCCGATGCACTGACACGAAAGTACAGCAATTTATCACAGCGGGCAGGGATGTGAAATGTATGGAATAGATTTTCTTTGTTTATTTTGTCAAGAAGGCGAACTGGTTTCTCCTCTCCATCTAATCCCTTGTCTGAATAGAGAGCGGAGCAAAGAGTGCACTTTCGTGGTTTTTCAAGATATCTCTCAGCAGTGATGTCAATACTTGTAGATCTAGAGAGAAGAATATAAAAGAAAATGTTTTCATTGCAATGAATACAGTACCAAGTACGAACTATTGGGGGAAAAATCATAATCGCACAAAGAAGATTTGCAAGAAATTTGATTTTGTGCAATGATTACCGTGAGGCGATACGTTGCATGAATGATGCGTGTTTATTTTAGAAATTTAAATAAATTTCATTGACTGGGACATGAACTTCGACCCTTAGGTCTGTTTTGGATTTCTGTCCCAGATATTTGATATTTTTCAGAGGAACACAATTCTTTAAAAATATATTCGTAGAGGTAGCTCGAAATACGATCTGATCGCAATTATACTATATCGTTATACAGCGGCAGTGTAATGGCTGGCGCACGCTTCGCAATCAACGTGTTAAGCGGCCGGAAGTCACGGGCCTTTTGAATATCAACGTGAAAAAAGTGGTTTCCTGTCACGGTTGGCATTAGCACAAAAAAGAATCCTCACCGTTTCGACCGTAAGTGTCATATGTAAGACAAATATTCTGTACTGGAACTGGAGATATTTCGACATGCCTGAAATTCAAGAATGGGGGAGATAACATTAAAAAAACCATAATCTTAAAACATATTGATGCAGAATACCACGGAGTATTAAAAAATGATTGTTAGAAAAATATGAAACGTCAGGATAGAACTCTTGTATTTCGCAATGCATGAATTGAAGAAAAATGGTGATATTTAAAGTCAAAGAAATAGTTTTCATTTCAAGAATATGTTTGAATTTAAAAAGAGCAAATGATTGATGTCAGATAAATTATTTTTATTTCATTTCCACAATATAACGTTATATTTTCAATTATTTTTATGTTCCTGAATACAAATACAAGTCATGTAGTAGAATGATATGTAACATGCATGCGAAATCATGGGTACAAATTTATTTTTAACACGAATTTCATATATCAATATATTTGATGCCCTACACCCCCTCCCCCCATTTGTTACTTGTAAATATTGGCGTAAGAATAATGCCATATTTGTATTTTTATCTGATAAAAGTATATATAGAAACCGTATTTATTTTTATTCATTGGAGTTAAATCTAATAAATTGATTTTGCAAAACCTGATGACATCACTGAAGGTGGAATTACTTTGTCTCTATGAAATCTTGAGCTCTACATGATTATGATTGGAAATTTTTGTCTAGCAAATAACTGTCTAGCTTATGGACAGTCGTGGTATTCCTTCAATATTAAATGGATTTGGGAGAAAGTCCACATGCAACACGCATATGTTGTTCTCATCTTGATTGAAATGAAGAAAATATGATGTTTTCCGTCCGTTGTCTGTAATTCTAACTAAACGGAAAAATTTGGGCACATGTTTACTTCTAAAGTAACATTTTACATGGGTGAAGAATTCTCGACTGCGGTCACCTCCCCCACCATCACGACATATTACAGCGAACGCTATAATTCATTTTTTTTTTAAAATACATGGTGAAAATGACAATATGACCTGCAATGATTCACGCCAGCATGCTTTAAGAAAAGTATGCAAACGCACGATTCATACCCGCATGTGTTTTCAAAGATGAAATTTATATTTCTTATATTTATATTCTACTTTCATTCTTTCGGAATTCTCAGCTATTAAAGTAGATTAGACGTACTATATATCTATTAGGTAGTTATACAGCTGGAGCGCACCTATCATGGCACGCAAAAGAACCCTCACTGCTAAAAGCCATGAGTGCTAAACAAAGGTCCAAATTTGCAGCCCTTCACCGGCAATGGTGGCGTCTCAATATGAGTGAAATATTCTCGACGGGACGAAAAAACAACAAATAATCAATCAAACATTACAATTTGTAAAGATATCAAGGGTTAACGTAAATATATGTTATAAGCGTGACATACTATTACAGTACACTTCAGTGGTTGGAATATTTTATTCAATTTGTCTTTTTAAGAGTTGCGTTTTATAATATCTGGACGACAAAAGTTCACAAAAATGAATTTACGAAACGCTGTCTTTAAACGTGACTGTTGAAACTCCTGTAACAACAATTTGTTTGTAAATAGTCTGCCTGGATTCAAAAACTGATCATACCCAGAACAAGCTCCATTCGTATCAACATACACACCATATGCAGGTGATGGCAGACTGAACATTGCTTTACAAACATGGGAAGTTGACGATGGAGAAGCTGAAATCGTCCCGTTTGTCATAAAGTTGAGTTGTTTGCATGCCGTTAATATCTATGTTCAATAAAATATCCAAGTACGAAGCAGACATGGAAGACGGCGGTGTCTTTTATTTCTAGTATAACATATAATAGATAAAACGTCTTCAATATATCCAAATGTCGAATGATTTGATTATACTTAATCAGTGATTCAAATTGTGTAGGTTTAACTTTTAAATAAATTGAAAAAGTACTAACCAAAAACAAAAAATCAAAACGATGCAAACAAAATTTTACATGAAGTATGATATTAATGCACTATCTTGTATATTGAATAAATGTAAATTTACATTTAAAGACAATGGTGCAATACTCGACTACGTCGCACGAATTTACTTTTAAAGAGGTTCGCACTCGAGATTTGGAGTAATGTTAATTTTAGGGAAATGTATTTTTGATTTCTACATTGAAAGAGAATTGCGAAATTACAAAGAAAAATTGGGGTTCTTATGTTTGTTATTGAGATGCAGTATTTTAAACATGACCCTTTTGTCCTAAAATTTATTCATTTTAATTTGATTTTCTGTTGATGCCAACGAAATATACACATTACATAAAATAGATACATAATCATGTCTTCTTACAACAAAAGGAGTGATGTTAATTTCTAAAAGTTCGCGTAATTTTCAAAACCTTGTCTTGAAATGTTAAAATGGAACTCAGAAAAGTGGGAGATTAGGATAAAATATTTGAATTATTGGCCAAAATACTGAATTTTTACACAGAATTTTGAGTACATTAACTTCAATTTTTTAAAGAATCGGTGTTCTGTTTCAAAAACATCAACAACATTAATAAATCACAGTATCTGAACTAGTTCTAAGTCTTAGCTACTTGTATCATAAATTTTAAACTGAAATATATGTATAAGGGTTGATTGATTGATTATTTGTTTGTTTTTCCTCCCGTTGAGAATATTTCACTCATATTGAGACCTCATCATTGCCGGTGAAGGACTGCAAATTTATACCTATGCTTCTTATGACTTTTAGCAGTAAGGGTTCTTTTTCGTGCCACACCTGGTATAGTAAAAGTAAAAGAAATGATAAGGGGACTAAGTATGGTTTGAACATATTTTATTGTATAAGTACATATACAAATGTTCTAAACACATTGAAGTTCTTTCTACTTACGATGGGGTTCTCACAGTTTGTAAATACAAGGAATTTAACAATTGTTTAAAAAATGTTTTACAAAATATTGAACATTCATCATAAGTTTCTCTCTAACATTTTACACCTCATTAAACATCTATCTTTCTTCAAATCTCTCCTTTTCTTCTATAAAAAAAAACAACAAAACTTTCACATACATATTCATTGTATATCATTTGTATACATGTAATCGAGAATAAGTTTTGTGCATATTTATGTTTTTTCTGTTTTTGGTAAGAATGATATTGATGTGTGTGAAAACAAAAAAAAAAACTTAAAGCCCCATCCACACCGGACCACGAATCTTACTACGACGATCTTGATTTTTGCCTAAATCGTGACAGATCGTTAGCCGCGGGTCGTTGTGAAGTCTTGGAGGTCGTAGTATGAAACGTGGCTAGTCGTGGTCGACCCGACCGCGCTACGTAAATTTTGAACATGTTCAAAACATTCGTTAGTGAAGTCGTGGTAAAAAAAAAGAAAAAAAGGCGTACTGGCAGCGTAGTAAGGTCGTTGGAAGAAGAGCGCAGGCGGGCGGTACTTATCGCTGAGGTACGTGGCAACCAGTTCGTACTAAATCGTCCCTAATTCATTAGACACGATCACCAACTTACCACTGCTACTTACGCTCCCATCATGATTCATACCAGGATTACATTACGACTTATACGATCTTACTACGATCACACCACGATGCTACACGCTCTCTTGCGTTCATAGCACGCTCATACTACGATCTTAGTAGGCCTAGTCACACCGAGCTTGAGACCGGGTTTACGATCTACAATGTAGCTGCGACAGATTTGTTTTAAAATTTGGAAATCGTGGAAAGACCGCAGAACTAATCAACAAATTCGTTAATTGTCACAAGAGCAAAGTCAGTCGCAGCAACTCAAGGTTAATGTTCGAACCTGCAATTCAAAGTCGCAGACAGATCTTGCATTGTC
>CAJDSM010033260.1:19623-32697 GCA_903981925.1 Ostrea lurida
TAGCCCCATCAACTGGCCACGATTCACTACGCTCTCCACGACCTTCAAGATAAATGATCGTAGTAGAATCGTGGTGATTTTTATAAACGTGGTCGTGTGACGGCAATCCCGACTGTCTACGACCAATTAATCTATCAATAGTCAATTCTAGCACGATTCAACTACGACCTTCACGAGTACAGTACGCTCTTTTACGACTTCCCAACGACCATGCTGCGATTATACCCGACCACCTACGACATCATTAGGATACCACTACTCTATGCGATGTTCTACTTCTCCCTACGGTGCTACTACGCAAAATACGATGGTACCACGCTTACACTGCGCTTACCGGACTGTTGTACGATTCTCGCGATCGCTTTCATGTATGCCACTTTCTAGACTTTAAGTGTGTCAGTTTTAGCTTTGTTTTGCATGAAGACTCATGGATCAGACCACCCTCTTCAATTAGCTTTAACCCGTGGGGTCCGGGTCAGAATAGATACCAGCAACCCGTAATGGTCAGTGACGTCTCCATATAAGGAAACATGTATTCTCGAGTGGGACATAAAACAATAGATAACCAATCAATCAATTACTTTATTGCAAGGGCAACATCCCTTGATTGAAACTGTCGATCTTTCTTTCTATTTTTTGAGGTTCACACCATGTTCTCATAAAATGTGTAGGTATGTGTGACGATGATCTATGATTGTTGTTTTACTAATCTCAACAATTATCTGACATCATTCTGAACAAAAGGTAATTTGAAAGTTTGAAGGCTCAGCCACAACTGGATCACATGTTTTCTGAATCGTGCGAATGATGGCAAATGTTACGAAGTACGATCAATCGGCAATGTTTGCTACAATCTCCATCTGCAATCACGTTCTGCGATTTGGTGAAAGATCATCGTACAATAGGTGGTTGAAAAAGGCATTTTGACGTTTTAAATATGATTACTGTATATTTGATTTTTTTTAATCTTTCCCGTAAACATTTATTAATATTTATATATGATGTTTACGGGAAGATGTTTTTTAAAATCAAATATATTAAAACGTCAAAGAAATGATTGTACGGGGTACGATTGGTGGTACGTATAACATGTTGCGACTGGTAGTGCAGACAATGCAATGCTGTCTGCGACTTTGAATTGCAGGTTCAGAACATTAACCTTGAGTACTGCAGCTGACTGTTTGCTCTTTGTGACAATTATAACCGAAATGTTGTGATTAGTTCTGCGGTCTTCCCACGATTTCCAAATTTAAAGAAACAATATTCTGTCGCGAAAGCTAACATTGTTAGATCGTAAACCCGTCGCAAGCTCGTGTGACTAGCCTACTAAATCGTAAAGTATGAGCGTCGTACTGAACGCAGATGAGCGTGTAGGCATCTGTGGTGTGATCGTTAGTAAGATCGTATAAGTCGGTAATGTAATCCTGGTATGGAATCATGATGGGAGCTAGTACAGTGTAAGTTGTGATCGTCTCTATGAATTAGGGACGATTAGTACGACTGTTGCCACGTAACCTCAGCGATAGTACCCGCCCCGCGCTGCGCTCTTCCCACGACCTTACTACGCTCGCCAGTACGCCTTTTTTTCTTTTTTTTTTAACCACACTATTCACTACAATGTTTTGAAACATGTTCAAAATTACGTAGCGCGGTCGGTGTCGACCGACGAACTAGCATCGTTCATACTACGACCTCCAAGACTTCACAACGACCCCGGCTACGAATCTGTCCACGATTTAGGCAAATCAAGATCGTCGTAGTAAGATTCGTGGTTCCCGGTTGTGGATGGGGCTCTTTAAGTTTTTTTTTTTTGTTTTCCACAAGTCTCATTCTTGATCAATATCATTCTTACGACAAACAGAAAAACATAGATATATGCACAAAATCTTATTCTCCGATTACATGTATACAAAATGACGTATACATGAATATGTATGTGAAAGTTTTTTGTTTTGTTTTTTTATGAAGAAAAGGAGAGAGATTTAAGAAAGATTAGATGTTTTAATGAGGTGTAATGTTAGACGAGAAACTTAATGATGAATGTTCAATATTTTGTTAAAACATTTTTTAAACAATTGTTAAATTCCTTGTATTTACACAACTTGTGAGAACCCCATCGGTAAGTAGAAAGAAACTTCAAATGGTGTTTAAACATTTGTAATGTACTTAATACAAAAAATATTTCAAACCACTACTTTGGCCCCTTATCATTTTTTACTTTTTACTATCAAGCCAGTGTGTGCACGAAAAAGAAACCCTTCACTGGCTGAAAAAGTCATAAGAAGCATAGGTATAAAATTGCAGTCCTTCACTCGGCAATGATGGTCTCAAATTGAGTGAAAATATTTCAACGGGAGGAAAAAACAAACAAAATAATCAATCAATAACCCTTAACATATATTTCAGTTTAAAAAAATTTACGATACACAAGTAGCTCAAGACTTAGAACTGTTCAGATACTGTGTGATTTATTAATGTTGTTGATTTTTTGAAACAGAACACGATTCCTTTGTAAAAAATTGAGTTGAATAGTACTCAAAATTCTTGGTCTTGTAAAAATTAGTATTTTTGGCCAAATAATTCATAATGATTTTTATCCTAAATCTCTCCACTTTTCTGAGTCGCAATATATAAACATTTCAAGAAAGGTTTTGAAAAATTTACGCGAACTTTGTAGAAATTAAACATCACTCCTTTTGTTTGTAAGAAGAAACAATGATATGTATCTATTTTGATAATGGGTGTATATTTCGTTGCGCGATCACAGACAAACAAATTAAAAAATGAATAAAATTTTAGGACATAAAGGGTCATGTTTAAAAATACTGGCATCTCAATTAGACCAACAATAGAGAACCTCCAATTTTTTCCTATTTAATCCGAAATTCTCTTAATGTAGAAATAAACAAAATACATTCCCTAAATTAAACATTACTTGTCAGAATATCTCGAAGTGCGAACACCTCTTTAAAAGTAAATTCGTGCGAGTAGTCGAGTATTGCACCATTGCTTTAAAATTAAATTTACATATTATTTCATATACAAGATATGTGCTTGATGTAAGTTCATACTCATGTAAAATTTTGTTGCATCGTTTGATTTTTGCATTTTTGGTTAGTACTTTTTCAATTGTATTTTAAAAGTTAAACCTACACAATTGAATCAACTGATTAAGTAATTCATCCAATCATTCGACATTTTGGATATATTGAAGACGTTTTATTATTATAGTTATACTAGAAATAAAATGACACCCGCCGTCTTCCAGTCTGCTTCGTACTTGGAATTTTTGACATAGAATTTAACGGCATGCAAACAACCAAACTTTATCTGAAAACGGGAACGATTTCAGCTTCTCCATCGTTCAACTTCCCAATGTTTTGTAAAGCAAATTTCAGTCTGCAGCACCTGCTATGGTGTGGTTGTGATACGAATGAGCTTGGTTCTGGGTATGAGCGAGTTTGAATATCCAGGCAGACTATTACAAACAAATATGTTGTTACAGGAAGTTTCAACAGTCCACTGTTAAGGACAGCGTTTCGTAAAATTCATTTTTTGTGGGAAACTTTTGTCTCCAGATATTATAAAACGGCAACTCTTAAAAAACAAGACTTGAATAAAATATTCCAACCACTGAAGTGTACTGTAATAGAGTCACGCTTATAAACGATATATTTACGTCTACCCTTGAATATCTTTACAAATTGTAATGTTGATTTGAATTATGTGTTTGTTTTCGTCCGTCGAGGAATATTTCAATCATATTGGAGTACGCCGAACCATTGCCGTGTGAAGGGCTGCAAAAATTTGAACCTTTGTTTATGTATCATGGCTTTAGCAGTGAGGGTTTCTTTTTGCGTGCCATGATAGCGTGTTCGCTCCAAGCTGTTCATAAAACCATACGAAGATATAAAGTACGTTTAATCTCACTTAAATAGCTGAGAATCCGAAAAATGAAGTAAATATAAATATAAGAAATATAAAATTTCATCTTTGAAAACACATGCGGGTATGAATCGTGGCGTTTGCATACTTTTCTAAAGCATGCTGGCTGAATCATTGCAGGTCATATTGTCATTTTACCATGTATTTTAATAAAAAAAAATGAATTATAGCGTTGTGTAATATGTCGTGATGTGGGGGAGTGACCGCAGTCCGGATAGGAATTCTTCACCCATGTAAATTACTTTAAATAAACATGTGCCCAAATTTTTTTCTCGTTTAGTTAGAATTACAGACAACGACCGGAAAACATCAATATTTTCTTATTCAATCAAGATGAGAACACCATATGCGTGTCATGTGCTTTCTCCAAACCATCTTAATATGAAGGAATAACCACGACTGTCCATAAGCTAGACAGTTAATTGCTAGACAAAAAATTTCCCATCATTAATCCATGTAAGAGAGCTCAAGATTTCATAGAGACAAAAGTAATCCATACCTTCAGTGATTGTCCATCCAGGTTTTGCAAATTCAATTTATTAGTTTAACTCCAATGAATAAAAAAAATTACGGTTTCTATTAGTATACTTTATCAGATAAAATATACAGAATATGGGCATTATTCTTACGCCAAATTACAAGTAAACAAATGGGCGAGGGGTGTAGGGCATCAAATATTTATATATATGAATTCGTTCCTTAACTAAATAAATTTGTACCCATCATTTCGCCATGCATTAGTAATATATTACATTCTACTACATGACTTGTATTTGTATTCAGAACATAAAAATATTTTTGAAATTAACGTTAATTGTGGAAATGAAAATAAAAAAATTTTATCTGACAGTCAATCATTGCTCTTTAAATTCAAAACATATTCTTGAAATGAAAACTATTTCTTTGATTTAAAGTATCACCATTTCTCAATTCCCATTGCATGCGAAATACAAGAGATTCTATCCTGACGTTTCAATTTTCTAACATCATTTTTTATACTCGTGGTGATTCTGAATTGTTCTTAGATCGTTTATGGTTTTTAAATGTTACTCCCATTCTTTGAATTTAGCCATGTCAATATCTCCAGTCCAGTTACGAATATTTTCTTACAGATGACATTACGGTCGAAACGACGGTGAGGATTCCCTTTGTTTGTGCTAAATGCCAACGTGACCAGGACAAAACACCATCTTTTTCACGTTGATTATTTTCTCAAAAGGCCCGTACTTCGGCACCGCTTACAACCGAGTTGATTGCGAAGCGTGCCGCCAGCCAATTACATATCGCCGGCGCTCGTAAACGATAGCCTTGGATTAAATTTGCGATTCAGATCGTATTTCGACTAACCTCTACGAAATATTTTATTAAGGAATATTGTGATGTCTCTAAAATCAATATAGTAGAAACTTCTATCGAAAATGACATAAATCTGCAGTGACGAGAAATCCAAAACAGACCTAAGGGTCGAAGTGTTCATGGTCCCAGTCACATGAATTATTATTAAGATTTCTAACAAATAAACACGCATCATGTCATGCCAGACGTATCGCCTCACGGTAATCATTTGCCACAAATGCATATTCTTGCAAAATTTTCTTTTGTGCGATTATGATTTTTTCCCCCAAAGTTCGTACTTGTACTGTATTCTATGTGCAATGAAAACATTTTCTTAATATCTCTCTCTAAAGCTACAAGTATTGCACATCACTGTATCTGCTAGTAGCATATCTAGGAAAAAACCCGCGAAAGTGCACTTTTTCCCGCTCGCGCTACATATTCAGACAAGGGATTAGAATGGAGAGAGAGAAACCAGTTGCGCCTTCTTGACAAAATAAACAATAGAAAACTTTTCCATACACTTTTGGCACATCCCTGCCCGCTGTGATAAATTTTGGCTGTACTGGAAGGGCGGCGGATTGCCTTTAGAAAAATTGCAGAGGGGAAAAAATTAGACGTCACACTTACCCCCCCCCCCCCCCCATTTCTTGCGACGTGTCAGTGTCGTTTATCGCTGAGAAAGATCAACTATCTATGAAATTAGCCTGTAATTTGATAATCAATTTACTATTCTTAAATAAACATATTTCCAATGTGTTTTGGCAAGATTGTAGATTAATCGCCTATGTTTAAACCAACCTTAAAACGATTCCGTTAATTCCTCATTTACTGATAAATATTGACTGGGATGCTTCTTGTGCAACTGACGGATGCTGAACACACACTATTTGTTGAGCGGGCACGGACCAAAAACATGAACTTTTATCGCTGGATGAAATGTCTTGGGGCGGTTTACCAAGGGCATATAAATGATCAAAACCATTGATATTTGAATCGGAATTTTGATAATAGCTAGGAAACCTACTAAGAGTGAGCTGACTCAATTATATACAGAACGCCACTCTTTAAAATCTCAATACCCGTGTTTTGAAGTCATCTATCTTTGACTATTGCTCATAATCATACCAACTATCATGTATGGTAATAGTTTTTTCTGCTCTTACAATTAATGTCTCAATGACCCTACATTCTTAATAAAATAATCAAGAAATTGAGCGGAGAAATTAGTAAGCACTGTATATCATGAAATTTGGTCTAGTTAATATTTATAATGGAAAGTTCGAATCAGTCGGTGGTTGCAGTTGCGATTGTGATAATAGTGGCATGCTTATTTTAATATCTTTTGTGATGTCTAGTCTGCTTGTGAATCTTGATCTAGCACTTCGATCACTTCATTGTGTATATATAAGTTATTGTGCCAGTGTCTCAGTTAACAATCGACTAACCGTTATATCTGTTCCATTCGCGCGGACAGACCATATTATATTGCAGTGGCTTTTTTTTGAAATGAAATATTTAGATTTAAGGATTTTTGACCCTCTTCAGACGTGCCAGAAAAGAATATTCTTAGCTTCGCGTCATCAACCTCCCAAAGATTCCGTGTCATGAGAAAAAGGAAAAGAGAGAAGGAAACATTTGAGCAGTAGCAAATCATACAGTGGTCAACGAATCATGCAAAAGGCGCATCCCCTATACACAATTAGACCGGTCTGTCCACTTTCACCACCTAAGTCTCAGGCTATTACTTAACCGTTTCTAAGATATTCCGAAGTGTCGTGAAACAGTTCTGTCTCACTACGCGAACTAATCTAATACAAACTGCTTCTCATCCTAGTATATTCCTTATGACATACCAGACACAGTCTCCTTTGTGCTTGGTTATTAAGAAATCCCGTATGGTGTTAAAAAACAAGGCGAAGACACATAAACATTTATATATATGATTTCATTATTAATAAATCTTACAAATTTTGTTTCCTCGGGAAAAGAGACAAAAAATAGAGGTATTTGTGATTGGATGGTAGCTTCGTAATACCGGTATCGCGGTGTCAAAATTTCTACTTACGAAATTGAACTCTTCAAAGAACTCCACGGGATTCACCCAACAAGTTTAAAGCTCACCTAAAAAGATTATTTTGTGTTTTTAGAATAGAAATGATAGAAATAAGAGATCAAATAACCGATATTTAAATTTTTAAAGTCGGTTATGCAACAAAATTACCAAATACACTACACAACTTCCAGGACGAGCTTTTTTTTACCCTACAATTTATTGCTATATTAAATACTATCGTTATAGCTATAAGAATTTTGTATACTAAAGAATTTACCAATAAATATGTGTTGTAATTTTCCGTATTTCTCTGCTCCCGAATTAATTCTTTGTGATTTCCGATTATCTTCCTCTTTGTGAGAAGGTGATATCTTTGTTTAATAAGTATGTATTTTTCCTCATAACGAAAAAATGTTTGAGTTTGATAATACAGATTTATATATTCTGTGAGCATTAAACAGTGTTTTCCAATGGTTATACATTGCATGTACGAATGAATCTTGCTCATGCAATCGATGTTCATGAGTATACAATTTTTTATCTAATATGAATGGAAAGGGAATATTATAAGTACTTCGAGTTCGTATGCCCCTGCTCACAGAAGGGAGGTCTTTTTTATCATTTATCCAATAAAAATAATATAGAAATAGGTTTCGGAGTATACAATGTAGCCTTTACAAAGCGGGGTTAATCGCGGTAGCGTTCGCACATAAAAAAAAAAACCGGAAACCCATCACAACTATAAATTCCGTCATGCATGATAATAATTACCACCGCCTAAAACTGATGAACGTCTCTTGAATGAGTGAAATAATCTTAGATAGCATTAATATACTGTGTGGCATAACAAACTAGATTTGCCGAAACTGTGCTTCTCTGAAAAGGTGCTTTAACGATCGTTCATTAAATTTTGGAGTTAGTGAACACCTTACTTGGAACCAATGTTTTGCACTACTTAGTCTCAATTTTCATTAATGTCACATCGGTTATAATATTCTGATAGATAAGACAGTATATAAATTCTACAAAAATGAACATAGTAAACCTTTTTTCAAGTAAACATATTAGAGCATGGAATCTTCCGGTAGACAATATCTTTATTGAGATAAGTTCATGTCCTAAAACACATACACATGCAGTATTAGTTCCCCACGGATAATCAAAGTATGTAGAGGTTTAGATTTCAAAACGTGTTCGGGCACAGTCGCGAGATTTCAAACAAGATGTGAACGTATCTACGATGCTATATCTAGGGGAATACCGAATTTACATCGCATAATTATACAGCATCACTTTTGGGGATGGACAAAGTTCCTTACCGTTTGTCAAACTGTTGTATTAACAGCAACACGATCTACGAACGTTAAATTAGAGTAAAACTATCTGTAGATTTACGATAAATACCTTGTACTCAGATTGTATTGATGTATATTTAATTTTTACTTTTAACATATATATAGGAATCTATTTTCATTACACGCATGTTTTGGAACATGTTTTATCCATTAATTATAGTCAATCGTAACAATCGTCACTAGTAGGGAAGAACCTTTTAGATTATTTTTTCACGTCGATATACTCTGTAGAAGTAAATTGCGCACACAGTACACGTACCCGGTTTTAAATATATTCAACCGTGTTTTTTTTTTTATCGCTACATTTCGTCTCATATATGTAAAATACGCTAGCATGTATATCATATTTATATTGTTTTCTCAAAATGTACCTATATTAACGTCCAGCAAAAATAACATATTAAGTTTCTTTGCAAATTTCAGTCGCAATTATGCGTTGAGAAATTGATAAATAAACATAAGTTTTGATATTACATTGGATGTATAGACAATCATTTCGCAGGATATGCTTTCATTTTATTCATATGGTAATCGAATCCTCTTGTTCCAAACCAAAGAAATAACAAGCCATATTGAATAATAATCTATCACACGATTGCCGCATTAGGTATTCATATAAGTTATTTAGTCGATGACTGTACCCTCCAGACTACCCAAGCAGAAACCAGCCAAACAATGACCGACGTGGCAGTTCATACATCTTAAAAATGGTTTTCCTTGATCTAAGAGCTCTTCCTTATTTCGTAGTTAAGTCCCTTTATACAGGTCTACGATAAGAATTTTTA
This sequence comes from Ostrea lurida, assembly GCA_903981925.1. Taxonomy (NCBI): domain Eukaryota; kingdom Metazoa; phylum Mollusca; class Bivalvia; order Ostreida; family Ostreidae; genus Ostrea; species Ostrea lurida. The sequence continues at coordinate 29,100 of CAJDSM010033260.1, forward strand.
AATCATCATCATATAACGCGTCCACAAAAAGTGAAGCATATTTAATGTATTCTTGGGGTTTGGATATGGTAAATCTCAATTGTAGGTGGCTTAATTGGGTTTAACTCGCGTATCTTTTTGTTGGCCAGTCTAAGCGTGTGTGAAATTCCTCATAGAACACTGGAAGCTGAACTAAAATTACATTTTCAGAAAAAGTCAGCAGATTGTATTGTTTCGATTTTCCATATCAGATATCCCACGAGAAATTCTACTCCTTGTTAGTGAAATTGGAGGATTTTTTAATTTATAAGAGACTATATAATCTTGCCAGAGTGATTTGCTCTTAAACGTGTGACGAAAGTTATCGATGCTTTTTTTGGTTGATGTTTGTAAAACAAAAGTGAATCTGTTAATTGCATATTTTCTAAACCAAACAAACAACTGCTTGTTCTTTCAAAAATCTCATAGAGATCAAACAGAATTAAATCCTTTCGTTCCGAGTGTTGTATTATAGCTGATTATATGTAATAAAGGCACCCATAAAATGAGTCAGAAAATCACTGTCAATGTCAAATCGGCCGAAACCTAAGAATTTCCATTGGGAGGCATAGTTCGTGGAGGACCGTGTATTAGACTGTCAGCAGTTGGTCTGAGTAGAATAGCTTTGGCATGGGTCTAGGAGGCGAAGCCCCGAACTGAGATATTTTAGGAATTTTCATTGGTATAGAACCCCCTGCGGGATCTCTAGACGCGCCCTGTAATTCGGGGTCCAGAGTCAGAAAGCTGAGGTTTAGCATTATCATATTTTAATAATGGGACACATGCACCCAGTGCAGTTAGTCCCTCCATTGTTTTAAGCCTTTGCTCGATGGGGTTCTCACCTACAAAACATCTGTTATTATACTAATTATTATGACTAGACATGATAATTTCTTAGGTACATTAAATAGAAAAATAAATATACATACTTGTATTAAAGGTCATTTGTCTGGCCATACAGTAAATCTACTTTTGAACCGATGAAACATAAGATGGTTTATATCATCATGTTTCTATCCCTCCCGCCTAAAAGTGACAATCAATAATATGAAACTGAGTGAAATGTAAAAGACTAAGTATGGATATTATAAATAATAATCGTAAAAACAATGATAATTCTAGAAATTGTAAAAAAAAAAAAAAAAAAAAGGGGGGGGGGAGGAGCTATACATTACATGTATATACATAATAACTGGCGTTAAGTGAAGAAATATCAATGTAAAACAGAGAAATTCATTATATTTGGATACCCTACCCGGAGTTAAACTCACAACCTGCGACGCCATATCTCCTAAAACGTGTGGACGTCCCGCTAGAACCGCTCAACCATCCTGGCAAGTGGAGAGGCTACATGTAGCAGTCGACGGTAACGGCTGTCACGCGCTAGAGTGTTATTGAGAGTGTACAAAGGGATAGTTATTTATCAGGCCATACACACTGCATTTGAAATATTTTATAGTATGCTTAAAATTGCAAAGGACTCTTAAATAAACACAACTGCCCTTAGTGAAAGATGCATTATCTTTACCGTTATATTTCATGGGGAGCACAAAGAATTCACTACCTTTGGGTACCCATAATGCCCATACCCGGTAGGGCGGAATTCAGTTTCCAAATATAGGAGAATTGCATTGCTCTCTCTCTCTCTCTCTCTCTCCTCTCTCTCTCTCTTCTCTCTCTCTCTTCTTCTCTTCTCTCTCTCTCTCTCGTCTTCTTCTTCTCTCTCTCTCTCTCTCTCTCTCTCTCTCTCTCTTTCTACTCTTTAAAATTCTGAGATTAAAGCTGCAAATATTTTCTGTTCATACTCTAGTTTATAATGTAAAGGCAAAGATAACAAACAGTGATCAATCTCGTAAGTCCTAAAAACAAGAGTTGGGCAAACACGGACCCCTGGACATACTAGAGGTGGGATCAGGTGCCTAGGAGGAGTAAGCATCCCCTGTTGACCGGTTTCAAAATTAGAAAAATCGGGTTTAAAAACACTTTTAAGTGTGTTTTTCGAATGTTCTTTGACCATTCATTTGCCTTCCGTTTCTTAAGCTGACATTACATTTATATTTCAATCGATGTTGATTTCATGGCCCTCCCATTTTTTAAAATCATTTTCCTCCATATACCTCTTTGGTATCAGAACTGGTATGTACGTTTATTAATACATACATGTAATTCGTCCGCTTAATATATTGTATTATAACAGGTCCATACCATTCACCTATTTAGTATTAGAACAGGTACATATAAATATTTTACCTAAATAGTATTAAAACTGGTTATTTTCCTATTGAGTATTAGAGCTGGTTATTTTTTCTAATTAGTATTAAAACTGGGCAATGTTCATATGTATTATTAGAACTGTTTATTTTTCCCATTTAGTGCATGTATTAGAAGTGGTTATTTTTCCTATATAGTATTAGGACTTTTTAATTTTCCTATTTAGTATTAGAACGTTTTATTAGGGCCCCGCATGAAATGCGGTGTCCCTTATAGTACTCCTGTCATCGTCGTCTACTGTCCGTCAACATGGGGTTGGTTGTAGCTCTGGAGATGTGCGTCGAGGAGGGTGTTTATGTACAGCTTCTTTGACTTCAGCCAATTCGATACCCTACCCATAAGAGCTGAGGCTAGTGTAGTACATTGCTGGGTGGTGCCGTCCGTTGTCTGTTCCGGTCACACATTTTCCGGTGTGGATACGATAACGCAAAGATGTCTGATGCGCGATAACATCAAGATTAGTTTTTTTCCTAACAGTCTTTGTGATGCTTTGCACAATTTCACTTGGGGGCTAAGCATAGCAGGCAGTATAAAATTTCTGGATTCCGTTCCGTTCGTCTGTCCGTTCAGATTTTTCGTTGTGATACGATAACTCCAAGTAGTTGTTGATAGCGATAACTCAAAAGAGTTTTCATCGTCAGTTTTGAAAGGTTGTTGCACAGGTTGTCTTCTCACTTAGACAGGGGCGAAGGTGTATAAGTCTGGGTTCCGTCTCTGGTTCGTCTGTTGATCAACATTTCCGTTGTGATGTGATAACTCAAGATGTGATGCGATAACTCAAAAAGTTTTTATCGTACAGTTTTGAAACTTTGCACAATTTTACTCTACAATAAGAGGCACAAGTGTATAATAATAAATATTTGTCCAACGTATTGGAAAACTAATACATTTATGGAATTTTTCTAAATGTCAGTTACAGGAATATGTTCCATATTTTGTTTACTGAGGATTTGTTCATCGAGTAAAGTATTTCTTGAAAGTATTTTGTTTAAAGAATGCTTATTCAATGTGTTTAATTGAATATGGATGTTATAATGTCGCAATTTAATATTAGTTTCACATTATACCAGTACTAAACATTTTCTGTATCAAATCAATTTCACAATTTAACTATACGTTTCACATATAACAGGTACTAACATTACTGTATCAAATACAGATGTCGCGACCTTTGATAGCCCTCGGCGGGCCCTTGCTCGACCATCGGTCAGTTTCTAGTTTTTCCTATTTAGTATTAGAAAGTTTTATATTTTCCTATTTAGTAATTAGAACGTATTATTTTTCCTATTTAGTATTAGAACGTTTTATT
>CAJDSM010033261.1:952-12263 GCA_903981925.1 Ostrea lurida
TATATATAGTGATAGGAATAAAGTGACAAGCTTGTGGGGCTTTATATAGGGATAGGAAGAAAGTGACAAGCTTGTAGTACTCAGGGATTGTGCAAACGCAACATAATTTTCAAAAGGTTTGCTACCAGTGGAAATGGCTGGTCATATGAAATACATGTGTGTGAAATATGAAAGTCCCCATCACTTAACATTCAACAGCTAAAATTTTTACAGACAAAAAGGCATACAGGCCAAAAACTATATGCTCCCGAATGAAAGAAAATGGGATGGTAGAGAATAATCAGCCTACCTGAATAAGAGGAACCCAAGGGAGGTGACTGCCACTCGTCTCACATCATCATTCACATCACTGACCTGAAAAAGAAAACCGCGACATTGCAAATTCTATAAACACGGACTTTTCAGAGCATCCGATAGCGTTAATCTGGGAAGAATATTAATGACTGGCTAACTTTGTGTGGAAATAATTAATTTTAAAATAATGCACAAAAATTGGATGACCGCAAATGTCTATATTGCGGTAATCTTCACCATATATTTTTGGGGAAATACCCAGGTTATTTATAGGGATAGAAAGTGACAAGCTTGTTGAAACTTAGGATAGAAAGTTGATCAAGTTGTGAACTTAGGGATAGAAAGTTAAAATTTTAAAGTTGTCAAAGGTTATACACATACAACAAAATATTACACTAGCATTTTTAAAACTGTTATAATCAATTAATACACCACAAGTGATGCACAGAGGTGCGAGATATTGACCCTCGATCTCGTTCATTATAAAGATGATTATGATCAATGGCATATAAATTGGTGCTGTAACTGACTATAGAACTTAGTCTGTAAAGCAATGGTATTGAATGTGGCTGAGAAATGAAAGATTCATACACAACCCAGGAATTTCATTATATGAAGATGGATCATGTACATCAGTCGTTTTACAAAAGAAGAAAAAGTAAATGCATTAGTGTATGCAGACTCATGGAAATATTGGACATGATGGTATTTATTGTGGAATCATCATTGTTCATAGGGGATCAATGTTCGTGGATATTGTGGGTCACCCTTACCCATGAATTTACGTCCCCTTAAACATTTTATTACCCAAGCTGCATTATTTATCTGCATGGTGTTGTAGATGACTTGCGCTGTTTCACGAACACGCTTGCGTAACAAGTCAAGAATTCAGTGAACAAAAATACTTCAATAATCACTTAGTGTATAAATAAAGGAGACCCCAAAAATACTTTAATTATCAGAATGTGTACATATCTTACTCATAAAATAGACTAGTTAACCACGAAATTATATGTCCCCATGAACCAGTAAAATTTTGGTTACCCATGAACTAAAATGATTCTGCATGATGGGGTTTTCTTTACCCTGAGGAGGTATCTGACAAAATCAAGTGACAAGTGCAGTGTACGCAAGTCTCAGCAAGAGCTTCCCAAAGTGTGCTGGTCACTGTCACACGCACGCACGCACACAGAAAATATCAGGTATGTATATCTTTATAAGCCAATGTTTATCTGGATAAATACTGGTGAGCAAATATACTCTCAAACTTTCAAAGATCAAGTTTTTAAAATAACCACTGCAGCATTTCACTGTTGGGTCACTCAGGGTAACTTGCTCATAAAGTTAACTGATATAATCGTCTAGCTCTCTGTTAAGCATCTATACTGTTATTTTTCCCTCTGCTTGTAAAATTTAACACATCACTAAAATAACAAAACTTTTTTTTATATATATCAGAATATGATAAAATGATATCAAAACAGCATACAAACATAATGAATTATTAAAGTTTTTCTCTGTAATCTATTCAAGCTGTGTCTCCCGTGAAGATGATCACGGTAACATGACAATGCAATCACACCAGCCCAATAATACAGACACTGTCCTTCCTAAACCCATGAGGAGGGTTCACTTTGCCTCAGCATGGGACCAGTCTGTGGTTCCTAAAAACCACAAAAAGCCCTGCTCACCTGCAAAGCAATAATTAGATTCCTTCTTTTTTATGTTCTGTCTTTTTTCTTCCCCTGATGCACATGTCTTCATAATTTTCAAACAAATATCAACCTATTCACAAACGATTAATTTAGGATTAGGATGAAGCATTTCTTTTGAAGAATGTATTGATGTGGTTAATCACAAACTTTCAGAGTTTATACACATTGATAAATTTTTCCATAAGAATGCTTGATTCTACTAATTTGAATTCATTCAAGAATTTCAAAATCTGACTACTTTACGTACATTACACATTTTGTTTTCAGATTTATTGTAAATTTGTGCAACTTCTTGTTTAGCTTTAACAAAAAAAAATTTAGTCCATAATTACCATATAGTAGTATAGATAATGTCTTAAACTAACAAAATTCAAAGAAATAAAAATCACCAGAATTCTCTAGTCAGAGAAACAAATACAATGAGTTAAAAATAAATCATCAAAAAATAGGTCAAAACTTTTGTACTCGAATTCATGATCAAGGTTGTTCCAGTTTCATAACAATTATAATGGAATTATACAATAGTGGTTATGAAAACACAACCAGGAAATCAGTAGAATCTATACAAGAAATATTTGTCATCCTTAGGAGAACAAAGCACCCACTGAAGTAAACAAATGATGATATATTCACCTCAATATAGGAGACAAACACTGTATCATTTTACTGACATTCAATTCTCTTATGTTCTGTCATTAGCTGAAGCATGTCTTCACCTTTAAAAGCTTCCTCTATGCAACAGCTCAAATTAACAACATAGAATCAAATTATATGACAAGAAAAGTACTCAAATCAGAAAAACCCATCATGAGATTCCTGACAACTCTTTCAGCTTATGGCAACTTGTTCCCAATTCAAGTGAAATGATTCTTCATAGAAGACATCCTCTTTCAAAATTTAATTACTGGGATTGCCTACTCATTCTGAATTTTTTGCTAAATCCAAATAAAAGTGACATGTTTGTTTCAAAATCCTCGACTTTATGATACGTACTGCCTGCTAGTGCCACAAGATTGAACAATTTTCTTGAGCTAAAGCATACTATATCAAATCGTGCACTAAGTTAAATCCTGACAAATATTATGACCTGATGTATTTATAGAGAGCACATTGTTAATGCCTCAAAATGGCTGTTCATCTTACAGCTCTCTCTCACCATCAGTAATATATTACATAAGTAAATCAACTTTTGTTTTATTTTTGAATAAAGGAAATCATCATTTTATACTGCAAAATAAATCATAAACAACAAATATTTCTAGAGGGCAACGGCATGAACAGGTGAAAGGGATACAGAATGCTAGACAACCCTGGAGAGAATCCAGTCTAATGTCAGTTGAACCTGACAATGTATTTAGATATATAGTCTAACCTTGTTATCTCAAACTCAATGGGACTGGGAAAAATATTCGAGATATCGAGGTTAGAATATCGAGTTAAAATACTTAAAGAATTAGTGTTGGGAATTCCAAATCAATTTGACATATCCATGGTATTCGAGATATCAGTGTTCGAGATAACGAGGTTCGACTTAGGGAATAACTACCTTCTCATTTGTGATTTGCGACCGTTAATGCTGATTTAACGGTTGCAAACTGAGTTTTACCGGCGACGCGTAAGCGGAGCCGGTAAAACGGATGTTTGCAACCGTTAAATCAGCATTAACGGTCGCAAATCACAAATGAGAAGGTAGTTATTCATTCTAATGCAATTTTGCTTTATGTTTACATTTGTTTTGCTATTTTGTTATGAAATAATTATGCTTGACGTTATGTTTTTGCGTCACGGCATTATGACGTCACAATCGAAAGCTTCCCATCTCGTTAACGCTCATTAACCACCTCAAATCTCAGTGCATATCCAATCAAAATACTTGTTACAAAACAATTGCATTAGAATGTATTTTTCTTTTACAATAACAAATATGGCAGTGATTTCCTACTGCAATAAATGAATCTTTGAAATGATGTTGACCTTTCACACTTTTGACCTTGAATATTCACTTAACTTGTATGGCTTAAAGAGTATGACCTGCTTCAACTTTGACATCTGACCTTGAAATATGACCTTTGCTTTGAAACTTGAACTTTCAACTGTTTCTGTTTTTCATAGCTCAAATGATTAAAATTTTATAGCTTGCACAGGCAGACATACATGTACAACCAAGCCAACAAAATCATATGACATAAAACTTGTGATCTTCAATCTCAGAGGCACGGCAACCATAAACATAACGCATAAAGATGTCCAAGTTCTAGGATTCTACCATATAAATACATGGAATAATAAATGTTTATGGATTATATAAGGCTCTTTTTCTTCATTGCTTATGCATGATGGGAGTTCTCTGTAGCCCATCATTTCCAATAACACCGATTTATTTTGGCCATTATGTAAAGTAGCTACATAAGAGCTGGTAGAGAGTAGAGGAAATGAGGTGACTTGGCCTTCCTTTTATGGCCTGGGCTGCATCATTACACAACACGGTAAAATGAAGAAAGATCTACCGTCACTCAGGTGTCTCATTCATTAACGAGGTTCGGAAAAATGAAAGGGTAATGGTGACTGACCATGAAATTATGCCATGATAATTATCATTATTGTTTTTAATTAAGTAATGATTTTTTTTTTAAGTATATACACATTCCAATTTGAATGAATTTTCTAAGCGACTTGAACAGAGCATGTCTCTAGTGTTCATACCCTGTCACTTTCAAAGAAACAAGATGTGTTTGTGAAACACTGATGCTCCCGAATACAACAAAGTGGAACTACAAGACATTATATTTGAAACTATTGTAGCAAACAATAATGAAAATTTAATTTTCAAGTTGTTCAACTTTTATTTAGAGTTCAAAATCAATGTCACAAAGTCAACACATTTGGTACCAATAGAAAGGTATTTTCTCAAGAAATGCTGAATATCAAACAGTACCTCGTACTATTGGAAAAAATGACTAATATTAAAATATTCCAAAAGTAGGTCAATGTAAAGATTACAAGGTCAAAGATGTTGCTACCAATGGAAGGTATTTACTACAAGTAATGCACATACAAAATACAAAAGGTGCAAAAGGTATGACCAAGGTTAAAGTGTTTCACTCCTTCAGTTCGATTTGGAAAGACATTACGAACGATGTCATAATAACCTGACATCACAAACATTACTCTACCCCACACCATCGAACTTTGGCATGTCAGACCAAAGCACTTTGCTGGCATGGTGCGTCTAAAAATGACAGACCATCAAACTCTGGCATGCCAGACCATTGCATTTTGGCATATAGCAAGTCTATAGGACTTTGGCATGACCATTGCCCTTTGGAGTGACCATTGCACTTTGGAGTGACCATCGCACTTTGGAGACTTACACTGTGTTTTATGGCCTAAATTTCACGCTATCAGTGAGCAGTTGGCTTCTTATTACCTAAGTCTGGGAGAATTGGGAGAAAAATAAAGCCTCTGAGTATTTAATTGTACAGCTGTAGACTCTCCTTTGAACACAATATTATAAAAGCGCTGGTAATTTTTTACTGTTCATCAGTTTTCAACAGAATTCTTTGTAGTAGTATTTTCCCCCAAGTCCTAAAAATAAACAAGAGATCCAATGGCCTTAAAGGTCATCTGTGTATCAGGTCATCTGTGTATCATAGCCCATACTGGGAGTCTATTTGCATTTAAGCCTCCATATTGAGGCTATTGTGCACATGTTCATCTTTCAAAATATTTTATTTAGCTAGCCACCATAAAATGGCTGAAATATTGCCAATACAACACTAAACCCTATAAAATCAATCAATCAATCAACCTATGCTGTCAGGGAAGACCTGGTACTTTGAAGACGAAAAACGACAGAAAATAAATTTAAATCTCAGTTTTAAAACCTACATACTGTCACTGAAACAGTTACGGTTTGGATTAGCATTAAGCTTTACTGTTACATGCAAGTTTACGGACGAATAGACAGACTACAAACAAAAGGTGATCAGAAATGCTAAGTAAGCATAGGTAACCAAAAACCATTGTACTTACTGCAACATGTAGAAGTTTGCGAATGGCTTGATTACTTCCTGACCCACAGTATGCCATGGCGAGGGTGAACATGCCTGACCACCTAAGGATGGGGTCCTTGTCCATACACAGGCTTTCAATCAGAGCGTCTGCCTCCTCAAGCCGGCCATACATCGTCAAGGCAATCCCCAAGGCCAGGCCTCGCAGGATCTTCTCATGCTGAGTCTCTTTGGCGTACTGCAAAATACATAAAAAGAATAGTTTATAGGCATGAATACATATACCAAAGATGTGACCAAGGTTAAAGTATTTCGCTACAGAGACAGACAGACAGACAGATAAAGGCCATGAGGTCAAATAATTTACTATGGAAAGAAGGGTCTTATCACAAGGAATATAGTATACAGTCCTTGAAACATTCTACTTTACCACACGCACGGTAACCGCACGCTGAACGCACGGTGACCGCACCCTGAACAATGAATAAAAATGACTGACCAACACGGTGACCACACGATGACCGCACGGTGACCGTACGCTGAACGCATGGAAAAATGGTAAAGTAGAACGTTCAGAACTGTATGTGAAATTTGAAGCTTCATCACCATACATTCAAAACTAGAAAACTGACATGGTCAGCAAGGGCCCGCCGAGGGCTATCAAAGGAAAGTGACATGTATGAAGGTGCTGTGAACCCAGAATTTATACACTTTTTGCCTCTTCTTGCAGAGTACAATTATGCAAAGTTTCAAAACTGTACAATAAAAACTTTTTGAGTTATCGCATCACAATGAAAATGTTGACAAACAGACGGACTGACAGACAAACAAGGAACTGTGCCGCTGGTGGACCCAGAATTTATACACTTCTGCCAATTATTGAGGGTACAATTGTGCAAAGTGTTAGAACTGTACGTTAAAAACTTTGAGTTATTGCATCACATCGAAAATGTTGACGGACAGACAGAACCCAGAATTTATACACTTTTGCCTCTTATTGTAGAGTACAATTGTGCAAAGTTTCAAAACTGTATGATAAAACTTTTTGAGTTATCGCATCACAACTTCGGTTATCGCATCAAGACGAAAATGTTGACAGACAGACGAAAAGACGGAACCCAGAATTTTACACTTCTGCCTCTTATTGTAGAGTACAATTGTGCAAAGTTTCAAATCTGTACAATAAAACTTTTTGAGTTATCGCATCACAACTTCAGTTATCGCATCAAGACGAAAATGTTGACAGATAGACGAACGGACGGGCGGACGGAACCCAGAATTTATACACTTCTGCCTCTTATTGTAGAGTACAATTGAGCAAAGTTTCAAAACTGTACAATAAGAACTTTTGAGTTATCGCATCACAACTTCAGTTATCGCATCACGACGAAAATGTTGACGTACAGACTAACGGACGGGCGGATGGAACCCAGAATTTATACACTTCTGCCTCTTATTGTAGAGTACAATTGTGCAAAGTTTCAAAACTGTACGATCAAAACTTTTTGAGTTATCACGTCACAACTAAAATGTTGACGGACGGACGACGGACAATGTGATTACTATGGGCTCCCGCATTTCATGCGGGGCCCTAAATACCGCCAAAAAAATAAAAAGTATGCAGACAAACATAAAAAAAACATATATACCCCTGTAATCATAGAAAAGAAGTGCTTGCCTTTCACAACGCATACCCAGATCTTTATTACCAAGGCAAATACCCTACTCAATTTTATTCTGTCAGTACTTTGATGTAAAAATAACTTACTGCCACCATGTCCTCAATAGCTGTGGACTGTTTGGTGCCCAACATGACCAATCCCATGGCAATACCAGCTGCTTCACCTAGATACAGACAGCAATATAAACAATATCAAAACTTCTCTTAAAACATCCCTCTAATTATATTATGGAAGTTCATGTAAAAAGTTCTATTTTTTGCAGAAGCATTTGCATCTAGCCAAAATAAAAAGGAAACTATTAAACATACCTGTAACAGCATCATCTTGGTAGAGGTTAAACTTTAGGGTTGTTCATAAATATCTGCAACAAAAGTTTGAATGAAATGTAAATTCAATTTCTAATTAATGTTGTTCATAAATATCTGCAACAAAAAAAAAAAAAAAAAAAAAAAAAAAAAATGTTTGAATGAAATGTAAATTCAATTTCTAATTAATGTATCTATAAATAATTTTCTTGAATGAAATACACTTTTACCACTAAGAATGTGTACAAATGCATGTTACCACCACTTTGAGAAATCAAGAGTGGAAAACAATGAAATTATATATATATGTTTTACAAGACCCAAATTTCACTTCATGAGATGAAAATTTTGAGACATAGTAAATTTTCTTAGTTAAATAGGGACCATGATTTCACTTCCAAGATCAAGAAGTTCGTCAATTTGAATCTTGAATTATGTGAGGAAGCCTACCAGATCTACTAGCCTATAAATTGGATTTTGTGACTTAAAATTTTGGTTCAAACTTGCTGTCCAATTTATAGGCGAGTTTCACCAAGGGATAGACTTTTGAACTCACTTGCTCTTAGGGCAAGTAAACTCAAACTTTTACTTGTTCAAATGAAAAACTTCTTAACTGTAAGACACCTATTTATCCCCCTTTGTGGGTCAGTGGTTCCTTTTTTATTCTACAGGCAACAGCTGGCAACTATAGTTACTCATGAAGATTTTAAACAAGTTTAATTAAGTTTATGGGTTGTCAAAACCTGGGGCATTATTGTAACTTGTAGTTGATTGCAATTGATGAAAAAATAACAAATGTCAAAGTCATAAATCAGAAAATTGCATTAGCATTTTCCTTAGACTAAAATACTTAGAAGCCAACATTTTTTACAAAACAATACTAAACCACGGAGTCTGACTTCATTTTGTAATATACTTAATAATCATCAAACGATGAAAAAAATCAAATTTCTTTCTGATATAAACCGGATCGGACAAGTATATATTGAGTTTCACTTGTTCGAACTGGGTTTTCACTTGCCCCAGGCAATCGAACAACTGTTAATGTCGATCCCTGTTAAGATGATTGGCATTTTTCTGCATGGTGTAATATGTTTTGTATTTTTCAAACAACTCCGACAATTATGATGTTAATCGTTGACAAAAGTCTAGATATATAAAATTATATTAGTATTTACATATTTATTTTAGTCTAAAAAAAAACTAGATGATGTCGGTGCGACACGAAGCCTCCCGCCTACATGAAAGGTCTAATGAAGGAAAATTTGTAAGGGTGAAGATTTAAAGTTTATTCATATGCATGGAACTGTGGTAGTCCATGATATTATATTGAGCTTGAATGTTGTGCAACGTTGCAGAGATAAATGAACGGAAAACTGAGACAAAATTTTCGTGATTTTTTCCTAAGTTCAAGGGGCGACACTCTGGTCAAAAATCATCGGACCAGACAAACTTCGAACTTGACCATGCATATTCCGTGTGACATATCACTATTACCAAAATTTGAGTTGAATGTGTTGCAACCGTTGCAGAGATAATTGCGGAACACGAAAAATTTTGATTTATTTTTTCCAAGATTCAAAGGACCTAACTCTGTCAAAAATCATCGGACCATACCAACTTCGTACGTTGACCCATGCATCTTGTGACATATCACATATACCAAACATTTGAGGTTGAATGTGTTGAACCATTGCAGAGATAATGAACGGAAAACAAAATGATGAGGGAAGGACGGAATGACAGACCATGACGGAACAGGGTAAACCCTTTACGAATTTCCTTCCATTAGACTTTACTGTTAGGCGGCGCGTGGCATTCATGTCGCACCGACACACTAGTTTTTCTAAATTATTCACATTATTCTCAATACCTTGACTTAAATTAATACTGAGAATCTATCCTTTATCTGTAAAATTGCATGCAAACCTGATTAAATATAATTGAATATTGAAATATTCCTATAAAACGTTTAAGATATATTTGATGAAAGATAATTTAGAATGTACTTATTAACTATAACTCAACATTATTTATGAAGTTAAATGTATCCCACATATAAGGTATTCTCGGGTCACATGCCACTAAGTAAACCCTGTGTCAGGTAGAGAATAGTAATTAAGAGACAATAATTGGGTAGGCAAATGAGAATTATGGAAATCGTCAATAACAGACCAAGCATAGTGCGTAAACAAAAAACAACAGATATGGCTTCTTCAGGAATATTGCACAATGTTGACAGTGACGACGAATTCCTTTCCTGCCTCACCAATTGCAAGGGATGTGTAACTGACAATTCGTGTGTATTAAAAAAAACTTTAAATTTCAACAGTGGCTCAGCACTTAAATCAAAGAAAAAAAATATATAATTTGTTTTTGTTAAAAACAAATGTCTCCCAGCTCTGAAAATCTAAAGTGATCCAAATTCCAACCCCTTCCCTGTAATACACTGCATGAAATGAAGGAGAGAGAACAAGCCAGTGGAACATATACGCATTAACTGTACTTTGTGCACTGAGAAAAAAGATGAAGAGATTCAATATCCATGTGACCAATGTCAATTATTGTATCAGCATAACAAAACACTTAGTGGTAAGTCTTCCAGGAGAGACATGTGTCGCCTGCCTACTTCTAATTTCATTTGAAAAATTACTTTCATCATTTAAGTATCATCATGGCAAAAAAGTATATGATTATTTTTTTCGAATTCAGTCTTTCGTAAGTTTACCAGAATGACAATGCATATCCTAACATGATGAATTAGATTGAAAGATGAGATATTGTTATGAGATGCCATTTGTGAGTTTGTGAGATTCTATCTGAAATAAAGACAAATTTGTTTATGTCAAAAAAATTAAAGTTGCGTCAAACAGGAAGTTTGACATGCGGCAGTTGGAACGCGTTACACGATACAGTGTCCATACTGATGCTCTGTGCCAAAATATCAGGAAGCTGGCCTGTGTGTTCTGAGAAAAATGTGACAGAAATTTTGTTTTGTTAAAATATTCTAAGTGCGTCAAACAGGAAGTTGACAATGGGCAGATTTTTGGAAACTGCGTTACAAGATACAGTCGTCCATACTGATGCTCTGTGCCAAATATCAGGAAGCTGGCCTGTGTGGTTCCTGAGAAAAATGTGACAGAAAATTTTGTGACGCCGACGCCGCCAGACGACGCAAGATGACTAAAGTGATCCCTATATGTCGCCTCCGCTAACGCAGGCAGGCGACACAATAATGACCATTATGCTCATGAAGTTGACTGTTATGCTAAAGTACCAGTATGAAAGTGAGCATACCCTTGTAA
>CAJDSM010033265.1:378-10421 GCA_903981925.1 Ostrea lurida
GAAATATCTCGGTTCTAGTGTACTTCTTAAGAAGTAAGATTTGAAGTATGAAGTAGTTATTATGCAATATACATTTTTAGATAGACTCTTATCAACATCGATTAAAAATGCCACGGATGCCTAGATGCCTGATCACGTCTGTTAAAAGAAATGTATATCGGACACATTGCCTTATTTCTGAACGTTAAATATCATGTTACGCATAGTGTCAATTCACCAGTAAAATGGGTTTTCATGCTGCCTGAAACTCGTTAAATTTTAGTTTAATGAAATCTATTACTTACCTTTATGTCATATCTATGATTTCGTTGACATGTACTTGGGAATTAAGGAGTGAAACTGGTCATTTTCACACATAATATTATTGCTAGGATCTAATAAGTCGTATGTTGAAGAGTTCTTGATACTAAGTAGAATAAATACGGAGTTATGTGCATTTTAAGGAGCCTTGAAATCGCTATATGTAGTGAGAACCAAATCTTATTAAACGGTATTGATCATTATGTCGCAACAAACGAATGGAATAGGCGTAAATGATAACTGGCAAGGTCACAATAGGTCTCTTTTTTTGAGTTGAGGTCCACTCAAACATTCTAGTATATTGATAACCTTTAATCTCCATCAGAGTCATGAGATTTGTAAAGTTTCGGTCAAAATAATTATTTCACTTGTATGCTTGGGGACACAGATTAGTTTTCATCGAAGTTAGTTTGTCGATATTATGTTCGATATGTTACATACGTATTAGCATCTTCTTACTCACCTAATGTCAAAACTAGATGCGCAAGACACATTTACCGATCTCTGGATTCCGGTGTGGATAAGGATACGAGTAGAGTGGTAAATTTCAATGCGAATCGTCTTTATTGTGTGCCGAGTAGCATTGACACCGCGGAGGTTAACTCCAGAATATAAATCATGAGAAAAAACACCGTGGATTATATGCCATCAGCGAAACAGCAACCGACGCGCTTGAAATCTGGACCCACAGCCCGGGACACACTCACATTGTTTGTTGAGGAAACTATTCGCTGGGCTGGAATTTATCCTTAGTTGTGGAACTTTGCTGAAAATGGTTATGTTTAGATTTAAGTAATTTTGGTCAATGACAGTACCACCGATGGTCTACAATCCACTATTAACATTTGACTCTCGAATTTTCCTCACCGCTGTATTTAATTACTGATACGCACTGACTCAAATTATATCTTTCATGGAGAAGGTGGTATACGAAATTATGCACAGTACTTTTCACAAAAATTATTCAAGATATTTTTTAAGATATATTTTAAGTTAAAACACTAGTGGTTCTGAAGAGCCCCCAGCACCCTTTTCCCGCATCTCTGTCATTGGGACGGATTTGATTCTAATCAAATAAGGACGGTCCTGTAAATACACTGTTCTCGTAAAGTTACCCGATACTGTACACGTAAGACACGAAACATTCCTAGATTTGTATGGATCAGTATATTGTATTAATGTTGATACATGTACACATTTCCTTCCGTTAGTACATTAATTGGTCTATTTAGACTTCAGGTAAAATACAGACTGGATTCTTACATTTGACATTAATCAAATTACCATGACAAGCATTGGATAATTGTAACAACTTGTATATTGACCTATGAATTGGTAAGCATGTGAGACAAATTAAGAAAATGTGTTTTGTATGAAAATTGTGTTTTCTTATCCCATAGTGACTGTAATAATTATATCGGAAAAAAACGCAATAGTGACAGATGCACAGATCGTCAAATTATCTGTACGTGAAACCTTGAGGTATCAATAAGAAGAAATGATGCTATTCCTCTGTAGACCAGCTGACGTAACAAGTGATATCTTGTTTATACGACTACACAACTGCGGATTTAGCAATCAATAAAAGCTCTGGCTTGCTTCAAGTCAGAAGGGTTTCAAATGTACTTGTGTCCCAGGAATGGACGTTCAGATAAATTCTCCACGAGATCACTTTCACAATCAGCAGATAGCCAATTAGTCAAAGTTAATGTACATGAATTATTAATTAACGGGCGAGTAGGTTCCTTTTATTAGTCTAATTATTAAATATATAGTAATTAATTAATAAAGAGAATAATCTCAAGGTTTATAAAGTTGCATAATCAGGACACCCCCCCCCCTTCCAAGTTTCGGTTTGAATTAATCAATCAGTGTTCATAGACATCGTCGGTGCTCATGCAAGGTAGTACCTTTGTTTTTGTTCGCTGGAATACAGATCTCTATATGCATTGTTTACGCTTGTAAACAGGATTTCTCGGTATGAGACACCATTAAATGAAAAAAAAAAAACAAACAGAAAACCCGAATTAGTCACAAGCATCTGAATATAGAATATATGAATGGCTACAACTCTCTTCGACTACGTACTGGTAAATATAATTAAATCCCATTTTCATTTTAAAGTTCTAGGTCCTTCGTGAACTTTATAACTAAATGAATATAAGGATAATGACGTTAATTAAAATTCAGAGTCAAGAACGTGCTACTGAGCACAGGTATGGCTGGATGCGATGATTTGACACTTAACCTTGAATTGAATATTTCTAGAGGTTGCACCTATTTAGCAAAAGAAATTAGATAGATTGCTATTTAATCAATTCAAATGTGGATTCTCCTGCGTTCACTTAAGTTCTATTCGTTGGCTGAAGTTACATGTATAGCTCTCTCCTCCTCTCTCTCTCTCCTCTCTTCTTCTTCTTCTCGTCTCGCTCTTCTCTTCTCTATCTCTCTAGAATGGATTCACAATCATGTATATGGCCTTTGTTTCTGTTGTCATAATGTACAATATTCTTATATTTGAAGAAAATTAGAAGGGGGGCAGTAACTACCCGCCATGTAATACGCTGCCGTTTCCTGTCTCCACTGTCTTTCTGCCATAGCCGTTTATATCAATATGTAGAATGTGTATCCTTCTCCGCCTTGGAAGTATTATAAATCCAGTTTATATAATTATCGTATTCTTTTGACTGTTTTGATGTGTAGTGACAACGAGATGGTTTATGAGATGTGAAACCTATGCAGCAAGCATTTTAAAAAGTCCTTAATCTTTGTTCTGCATCCCGAAGAAAAATAGGTTACGCGAAGCTGGAGAAAATTGAAAGAGTTGTAGCTTAAATCTCTACCCCACCGCACAAGTCCCCGTCACGTGTTTACGATTTGAGTTGCCAATTTCTTCAAAATTTGCCCCCCCCCCGCCTCCCATGACCGACCCAGTGCTATAAGAAATTAATTCTACTTCCTGGGCTTAGAAATAGAAGGTTAAATCGCCCTGAAATATAAGCCAGTCGATTATTAACACAGGTTCAGAATGAATCTATTAGAGATCTTGACATTAGATGTTCGATCCACCGATTGAAAAAGGTTCACAGTGAGAATCCTATTACACGCAAACTCATGGCCCCTCATCTCAAAACTCTCAAGTTGGGAGATATAATCTCCTGATGCATGGCGTTTATTTGATCTCAGATAACAGATTTGGATAATTATACGTCACAATTCGAGGAGATCAGGAACGATAATGAGAGTAAGAATTTCATGTTGAGCTAACCTTTGCATAATCGATTTCTTAGGATAAATAACGTCCGGTATTTTTTAAAAAAATAATTTTTAGAGAAGTCATGACAAACAAAGTTAATATTTACGGGGAGAAATAGTGTTGGTAAGAAGTTTGTTCCATGACGTGTTTGCCTGTTGATAACGGCCCATGAAAGTAAAGTCAAAACACCAACGACAAGAAGAATATCACTTTCGTCTATTTTGTCAATAGGAGGATCAATTTTTTTTTGATATCAACAATTTTGAATATAAAGTTTATTATTCAATTATCTTCTTATTTTTCAAGTTTATACAAAATCAAATGCCATATATTTAAGCTAGTGAACTTTATCCAAGACAATTGAAAAAAAAAAAAAACAAGAACAAACAAACAAAAAAAAAATGAATAAATAGAAAAAAAATAAGAACAGACCAAAAAACAACAACCAAACAAACAATAAAATAAAAAAACAACAAAATAAATAGTAAAAAATGACCCTTGAAAATTTGTAATGTGTGTTAATTGTAGTGTGATATTATTTCAGCATTGACCTCTTGAAAATGTAATAAAAACCATCGATGTTGTGTTTTCTACAATCCAATCCTGAACAAGGAATATTAATAATTGAAGAAATAACTATTTGATGAGAACATTGAAATAGGGTTCCATCTTAGAAATTATAAGACATGTGAATTTAGCACCGAATGAAATTTGCCAGGTTGGGCTGTCCTTGCCGGCATGATTAGTGAGAATGGTTTACTTCGTAAGTTCTGAGTGCAGTCTTTCTCTGTCAATCATGCATTATTGCACAATTCTTGAAGAACATGCAGACTGGAATATTCTGCAAATACTGGAATATGCGCCTAACTAGCTGCTAATATTGCTCACCCCACAGCAACAAACTAACGGGCGCGGCCGTGACTATGAATTCTTTCACAAACTCATCTATGCTAACTAGCGGAATAGGGTGTAGACCAATATCATTTGTAACAGTACGGTCGAGGGCGGGGGGCACATTTCTAAACTTATAGTGGACTAGCACAAACATACCATGAATGGGCTAAAACCTTTCACGGTCTGTTATATGTGGGGGGGGGGGGCCAAAAATTCTAAATAAATTGAGACACGCAAAGAGAAAAAAGAAGGCCCATAATGCTTCTCTATTTTGATAATGTGGGAGCCAGGGGGCTATACCAATTAATGTGACAGATGCAGAAACATACATGACAAACCTGAGGAGTGGGAGGCAAATAGCAAAACTAGGACTTTAGTTACGCGCTCACGTCCCCCCCCGCCCTACTGCCCCATGAGAATATAGTATATAGATCCTAAAATAAGTTTAAATATCCAATATATTAACCTGGAGCTATTAGAGTTTGAAGCCTCATCGGCTTCATTCCGCTTTTCAAAGAGAGTAACTCCCCTTCCCTTCGACAAAATGTACATCCCGCTGGTATACAACATTTATTATTCAGTAGGTATCTTTTCTAACCTTTCCTACATATTAAACAGCTTTTTAAAGAAGTTAAAGAGTCAGGAATATATATTTCTTTGTCTGATATTTTCATTTCCGAGAGGGGGAGTCCGGGAAGGAGTGGCGCTTTGCATCTGAAAACACTTATAATCATTAGTTTAAGAAAATGAACTGAGTTCCATCAGATTCAACTTAACTACGGCTTATGTTATGTGTAAGTGAATTTAATCAATAAATTGTTTTTCATTGAAAAAGGTTCAAGTGTATTGACTGTCATTATTTCATTCAGATCCAACTAGAGAAATGCCGGATTTCAGTGAAAATAGTCGAACATTTAATTAGTTCTCTTTCGCCGAGAAACTTTTGACTTGACATTTTCAGTTCACTATCAGCGTATTAAATACAAGAAACGTAATTAAATACTCGATAACGTTGTAACATCCTAAACGGTCGTACATCTAAACGCTCCACAAATGGAGGTTTAGAAACGCTTGAACGTAAACGGATCGGCGCATCCCCACGTGTGAGCGACAAGCAAGGGAGTGGCGGGGGGTAGTTGGAGTCGTATTAGTCCATATCCTTTATGCCAATTTTAGATCACCAATCCAATCAGATGTCGTGTCATTATTCGTTTTTACCACAGACCGAAAAATGCCGCCATTCTGTATTAGCCTGTCTACACCGAGGAGACGACAAATTATGCAGAGCGCAGTCTCTGGTCCCTGCCACTGAGCCAAAATACGGGAGTTTACGAAAACAGATACCACCCCCAACATTTCCACCAGTCATTTTGCAGAAAGAGGCTAGGCTTCCCCGCTTGACAAAAGAGCAACAAGAACTTATATTACCTACCACTGGCAACTACAGCGGTACCTATGATGACATGGATATTTCGTTGATGTACAAACTACTAAGAAATGTTTGTAGTATAACTGTACATAATAAGGGGTGGGGTAAACATCCTGATCTCGCTGACAGGTCACTCTCTGCAAATATTGAAAGGATTCGTACAGCCAGGAACAAATGCGGCCATTTATCTAGCCATTCTCTCTCAAATTCGGATTTCAACACTCTTTGGTCAGAAGTGAGGTCCGCAGTTGTTGACATTGATAACTTTCTCAATAACGGGAACAAATACGAAAGAGAGGTTAATTTTCGTAGACACGAATCAATGGACCCAGAACGGGATCACCAATACAGGGAGAAATTACGAAGACAGGTAGAACAAGACCGCGAAACCAAAGATGTGGTGCAAGGCATAAAACGTAAGTGTAACACTTACTCACTTCTTTAGTGGTAAGGCTACATGCCTGATGGTTTTTACTCTTTGCACTTTCTCCATTGTAGGTAAAGTAGAAGAAATAGATTCCGATGTGCAAAAAATTGGAGTTGATCTTCGTAGTCTTCAAAATCGCCAAAAAACAAAGTCGACTGTTCCAGATGGGGTAAAAGGTACATGTATGCATATTCAAGCCTATACTAATTTCGGAAGAAAACGTTGCTGTACATGGTGCATAAATTGATAGAAAGGGGACATTTCTTTTACTCTTACTCGACTTGTAGAGATGTTAGATTTAACTTTGTTGTAAAATAAATTGATTCATATAATAGATAATTGCTTTTTGAACAAAAACGGCACCCGGAAATACAATAGTTTCTGGTCGTTGGGAAACAAGATACATATTTTCTTGGAAACCACTCTGATCTTACCTTGGCTTTGTCGGAGGTCCGTGTTGCCCAACACTCGATTTTGTATATGTTTTTGGATTATGATTACGTTTAACACGATGTTACCTTCGCCTATTTGTATTGCCCACACAAGTACTCTGAAGTAGAATATTAAGAGCATGCTTCGGATTCTTATCGAAAATATTGATGTAGTCTTTGGAGACTATATTTCCAAACAATCTGATGGTATTCCTATGGGCACTAATTGTGCCCCTATAGGCAGGCTTATTTTTTATTCATACGAAGCAGAATATGTTCAAAAACTGTTACAGGATAAAAGCTAAAATTTTGCCGTGTCCTTCAACCTTGCATATAGATATATTGATGATGTCTTACCAAATCACAATAAGAATTTTCATAAATGTCAATTTGATATATCCCGACGAACTCAAATGTGTTGTGAATCTGGTTAACTTGAACAGAACTAAATTTTTACAAAACAAAAACAATATGATATCTATATACGTTCCATCTTGATGAAACTTTAAATGATGAAGTGATTTTTCAAAAGAAAAGAAGTAGACAGGCAACACATGTCTTCTCTGAACCACTTACCACTAAGTTTTAAGAATTACCTTCACATCGAATATATTTTATCTGTAATCTCAATTTCAGCTATCCACAAAAGACAAATATCGAAATGGAAAGAAGAGGATGAAGTTTTTGTTGAAACACACAATTTCCCTGCAATGATGAGGAGATTGATGCAAAAACGGTATGTAACATTTGTAGGGGGGCCCGGGTCAGGAAAATCAGCAACAGCTCATCACATCGCTCTTAAACTACGAAGAAAAAGGTACGAAGTTGTTCCAATCAAAGATATCGTTAAAATTGAAGACTATTGTGATAAAAAAAAACCTCAGGTTTTTGTTATCGATGACGTAGTAGGTGTGTTTGGACTTCAAAAGGCAAAATTAAATCATTTATCAGATTACGAAGATGTAATTTCGAATCCATTGATGCGTAAGTCCAAACTTATAATGACATGCAGAGAAGCAGTGTTCAGAAATCAACAATGCTCAGGTTCTTTTATATCAAAGAAAGATAATGTTGTTTTTCTACACAGCGATGAAAACAGCTTAAACAACAATGACAAGGAAAACATTCTGAGAGTACATGGGATAGATATCAACAGTTTGTCTCGCTCAGCTCTGGCAATGTCCTCAGAAATGTTTCCTTTTCTGTGTAAACTATATTCAACTCAGCAAAAATATCGGAAGTATGGATCTGATTTCTTTCAAAGTCCAGTTGCTGTCATATTGAAGGAAATGGATAACATGCAAAAAGAAAACAAAATTCACTATATTGCTTTGGTCTTGTGCATGATGAACGACAACAAGCTGTCAGAAGACATTTTGGAAAGTAGGAAATTCAATGAGATCCGAAAAGAAGTATTTAGATGGTTGTAGAAGATACCTCCTAAACACAAAGACGACTTTATTAAATTTACCGTCACGCAAATGTCAGAGATGGAGGGAATTTACACAAAACTTCAGAGTAAAGAATATGCGTATTTGTCATCGATTCAATGCTTTGCAAATCACTGCTACTCATTTTGAGTCGTAACCCATTAGAACTCAGAATCATTCTAGGTACCATGGATATGCGAGTTATATAATGCAGAATACATAAAACCTTTTAGAAGACATATTCCGCAGATTGAACACATGAAAGACAAACATGTGAGTTTCATAAATATATGCGCCAAGTGATGGATGTTCAGAGAATGCAAAACTGACAAAGGGGATTCTTAATCAATGATTATGAATTACCGTATAATATGTTACCAGTCTTCGAGAGTTGTTACAGCGAGTATAGAGGATAGAAACTTTATGGTGGTTTTTGTGAAAGATGTTTTAAACTCGTTTGGCAATTACAAGCTTTCTTTGATATTATTGCAAGAGAAAGGCACACACGAGGATAATAAGCATTATTCAATGTAGAGCAACTGGATAATGTCCCACTTATAGTTATTACGCAGAAACTTATGGAAAACAAGCGAGACCTGGAAAGATTGTGAAACAGAAGTAGCAATTGCTATGAGAGGGCAAATCGAAGGGACAGCAGAAAAACACTCGGTGAGAGTGATCAGTTGGATGACGTACTATAGACGACCACCAATACTTCAATATATTACTCGACGAAACAAACAAACAACAAACAGATCTTGCAGTTGCATAGAATCAGTATAATATTAGTCCCTGTCAGCTGGCAAGTGCTCTGCCAATGCCAGCACAACGGTGAAGGCAAGGAAATCTGCCGATGACTCGCTCTTGCTCACTGAACCAGGACTCGTTTCACTGTTCTGGTTGTTAAGTAGCAGGTGTATGTAGGATTACTGTGAAACATTTACTCAAACTGTACATCAACGAATCAAATAAACAAGACACCGAGATTACTCTTGTGTGACACTGAAACTTAAGTAGGCTTTGGAGACAGGTGTAACACCATGACAGGTTGCTTGTCTCTGAGAGTGGGGCATGTAACTATTGGTGCAGCGAACTCTTGAAATGATGGTGTGAGAGACATTTACGGGAACTAAGTGGACAAATTTAGCAGACCCACGTCTGCACACGTTGAACATTAGTTGATAAAGCCGCACTAGGACGTAGATCCAGATGTTCAATATTAGATCACATAGTCAACAACCGACTTGAAATGAAAGTGTGAACTGTGTAAAGATTAGATATCAATCTCCCAAGAGTTAGTATTTGATTACAACCACTGCGGCAATGACATGACGGATGAATACGGACATGTGAGATGCGATAAACAAATAATGCTAAGATATGAAAGCCAATCCAGTGAATATTACAAGGGAAATACTCATTACACCACTATAACAAGCTGTGTGAAGTGACGATATCTTGGATGTGTAAATCAAATTGCTTACTTTCGGACAGAATTTGAATTTACACAAGCGAATTTTTATACACCTTTGACAGCGCTTGTGAATGGAAATTTGGAATATTTAACGGCTGTTACTGACTGAAAGGAGGCATGTTCAAATCTGAAAAATGATAAGGTTTCTACCACACATTGATAACGGGCAGTCGCATAGCACTGGTACTGTGCAAGTGTGGAGAGCTGATTAAAAGGGGCGCTCGATCAATCTCATAGCTGAAAAGACGAATACTTCTATACCCTTGGACAGGCTTGTAAACATGTGGGCATGTCACAGTGTTGTTTCAGAACTAATTGAAAAGAGAATGTTGAATGTAAATCAAAAAGAGTCACTGAACTACACGCATAAATGAGCTGCAATGGCAGACAAGTCTATTCGAG
>CAJDSM010033270.1:1720-13225 GCA_903981925.1 Ostrea lurida
ACCAAATATCACTCAAGATATCCTATTATAAAGGTGATTTCAGTTTGTGGCAATGAAGGGCCATTCTCTTTTTCAATGGGAAATAATTGGGCTGGTTTGAAAATAGGTACAGTTGAACTTCGATATCTCGAATACCATGGTTATGTCGAACTGATTTTGAGGTCCCAGTTATCTATTTTCTTTGTATTTTTACCCTCGATATCTCGAATCCACGGATGGTCCCATTGAGTTCGAGATAACAAGGTTTGACTGTATATTTGTTTGAAATTGAAGATTCACTTACCTTGGTAACCAAAAGAGCCTGATACTTTAGTGTAGATTATTTTTTTCCAAACTAAATCACTTGGGGCTATTTGTCATTAAATGTATCTTTGGATGAAGAGAATTCAAGTTTGCACACGGGTCTATAGTGTCTTTCCAAAGGGAGATTACTTGAGGTATCAAAGTCCATTTCCAATGGTATCGCTCGCCATTCAGAGTCAAAACAAATTGTTTTCAGAGTAACTCTGAATAAACTAATTAATGAACATTCATTGTTTGCAATTTTACAGAAAAGAAATGTTTCATTCTTCTATTCTTTAATGGACCTTGTCATACTGTTACCATTTATATACATTATTACATGTATTTATAACACTGTTCAATATAAAGGCTTAGGCTATGGAGAGGACATTAAGGTGGAATGATACACCAGAGAAATTTGACGTGGATGAAAAGTAGAGGCTATGTTAAACAATATTTTGAAAATAAAAAAATTCAAATTCACTCTATTTCATCAGAAAATGTAATTTTAATAGAAAGCAATTTGAAAAAAAATTAAAACCCCTGCTGGAATCGAACCTGCGACCTGCAGTTCAGAAGGCAACCTGCTAACATTTAAATTTGAAATGTTTTGACATATAACCCTGATAGTGATATTTTCATCCATGTTTCGAACAGAAGTCAGCCAATATTATAATGATGGCTCATTCCCCCTTAAATAGGCTTATATAGCCTGGTGACCAATCATTTTCTATATTGAATAAGATATTTATAAACTGAATGTCTATAAATGTAGTGATGTGCTTATAATGTTGTCTTGCAGATCAGCGTTTCTAAATGCCGGCCATCGAGTCTCTCTTTCACACTGCGACAAAGACTCCATTAAAACTGATGCTCCGTCTTCCTTTGTGTGGGTTTGAGTTATATACCATTCGTATTGTTCTCGGTGTGGGTCAAGTTATATACCGTCGTATTGTCTTGTGTGTGGTAAATTAATATACAGTGCGTACTGTCCCTATGTGTGGTAAGTTATATACCAGTATCGATCATTCTGTCTTGGTGTGGGTAAATTATATAACCAGTTGCGTCATTGTCTGTGTGGGTAAGTTAATACCAGTCGCGTAGTTGTCTTTGTGTGGGTAAGTTACTTATACCAGTTCGTATTGTCTTGTGCTGGTACAGTTATTATACCAGTTTCGTATTGTCTCTGGTGTGCGGTAAGTTAAATACCAGTTTCCGTATTGTCTTGTTGTGGTAAGTTACTATACAACAGTTCGTATTGTCTTGTGTGGGTAAGTTATATACAGTTCGATAGTTGTTCTTGTGTGGGTAAGCTTAATATACCAGTTCGTCATTGGTCTCTGTGTGGGTGGAGTTATCAATAGTACCAGTTCTCGTATTGTCTTGTGTGAGGTTAATATATACCAGCTCGATGTCTGTTGGTAATTAAACCAGTCGTCATTGTCTTGTGTGGAGTAAAGTTATATACCAGTTCGTGATTCGTCTGTGTGGGTAAGTATAACCAGTTCGTACTTGTCTGCTTGTGGGTAAAGTTATTATACCAGTTCGTATTGTCTTGTGTGGGTAGTTATAGTACCAGGTCGTATTTTCTTGTGTGGGTAAGGTTATAACCAGTTCGTATTTCTTGTGTGGGTAAGTTAGTATACCAGTTCGATTGTCTTGTGGGGGATTAGTATACCAGTTCGTATCTTGTTTGTGTGGTGATTATATACCAGTTCGTATTGTCTTTGTGGTGAGGTGAGTATATATACCATTCGTATTGTCTTGTGTGGGCTGAGTTATATACCAGTTCGTTATTGTTTCTTGTTGGGTAAGTTAGTATACCAGTTCGTATTGTCTTGTGTGGGTAAGTTAATACCAGTTCCGGATTGTCTTGTGTGGGTAAGTTATATAACCATTCGTACTTAGTCTTGTGTGGGTAGTATATACCAAAAAATTCGTATTGTCTTGTTGTGGTAACGTTATATACCAGTTCGTATTGTCTTGTGTGGTAAAGTATTTATACCCAGTTCGGTATGTACCTGTGGTGGGGTGTAATTATATACAGTTCGAATTGTCGTGTGGGTAATAGTATACCAGTTCGTATGTCTTGTGTGTGCGGATTATATGACCAGTTCGTATTGTCTTGTTGGGGTGTTTACTATACCAGTTTCGTATTGGCTTGTGTGGGTGAGTTATATACCAGTTCGTGTATTGTCTTGTGTGGGTGAGTTCTATACCAGTTCGTATTGTCCTTGTTGTGGTGAGTTATTATTTACCAGTTCGTATTGTCTTGTGTTGGGTAATTATAATACCAGTTCGTATTGTCTTGTGTGGGTAAGTTATTATACCAGTTCGTCGATTTGTCTTGTGTGGTAAGTATAACCAGTTCGTTATTGTCTTGTGTGGGTTAGTTATAAGCCAGGTTCGTATGTCTTGTGTGGTGAGTTAGATACCAGTTTCGTCTATCCTGTCTGTGTGTAGGGTGATTATTTTACCAGTTCGTATTGTCCTTGTGTGGCGATTACTTACCAGTTCGTATTGTCTTGTGGTGGGAAGTTATATACCAGCTTCGATATTGTCCTTGTTGTGGTAAGTTATATAACCAGTTCGTATTGTTCTTGTGTGGGTAAGTTATTAGACGCAGTTCCGTACTTGTCTTGTGTGGGTAATTTACTATACCAGTCGCTATTCGATCGTGTGTTCGGGGTAAGTTACGGCCTATACCAGTTCGTATGTTCTTGTGTGCGTAAAGTTAATTATACCAGTTCCGTATTTGTCTTGTGTGCGTATATTACATATACCAGTCCGTATCTGTCTTGTCGTGAGGTAAGTTAGATATACCAGTTCGTACTGTCTTCGCTGTGGGTGATTACTGTACCCAGCTTCGTACTTTCTTGTGTGGTTAAGTTATGTAACCAGTTCGTATCTTGCTTGTGTTGGAAGTTAGTATACCAGTTCGTATTGTTTGTTGGGTAAGTTATATACCAGTTCTTATTGTCTTGTGTGGAGTAAGTTATGCTACCAGTTTCGGTATTGTTGTGCTGGATGAGTTATTACCAGTCCGTCATTGTTCTTGTGTGGACTGACGTTAGTGTACCAGTTCGTATTGTCTTGTGTGGGTAAGTATATACCAGTTCGTACTTGTCTTGTGTGGAGTATATACCAGTTCGTATTTTGTCTTGTGTGGGGTTATATACCAGTTCGTCAATGTGTCTTGTGTGGGTCAAGTTATATACCAGTTGGCTATTGTCTGTTGGGTAAGTTATTACCAGTTCGTATTGTCTCTGTGTGGAAGTATATACCAGTTCGTATTTGCTTGTGTGAGTAAGTTAATACCAGTTACGTCATTGCTTGTGTGGGTAAGTTATATACGAGTTCGTATTGGTCTTGTGTGGTAAGCTTATATACCAGTTCGTATTGCTTGTGTGGTAACGTTATATACACAGTTCGTATCTTCTTGTGGGGGTGATGTTATATAACAGTTCGTATTTGTTTGTGCTGGGTGAGTATATACCAGTTCGTATTGTCTTTGTGGGTTAGTTTCTTTATATACCAGTTCGTATTGTTTGGGGTTAAGTAGTATACCACTGTTCGATTGTCTCTTTGGGGTAAGTAATACCAGTCGTATTCTGTCTTGTAGTGGGTAAAGATATCATACCAGTTCGTATTCGTCTTGTGTGGGTGAGTTATATATCACCAGTTCGTCATTGTTCTGTGTGCGTGATTACTTAACCAGTTCGTATGTCTTGTTGGGTAGTTATTAACCTAGTTCGTATTGTCTTGTTGGGGAAGTTATATACCAGGTCGTATTGGTCTTGTGGTGGCGTAAGTCTATATACCAGTTCGTATTGTCTTGTAGTGGTAATTAATACCAGTTCGTATTGTCTTGTGTGTGTAAGGTTAACTATACCAAGTTCGTATTGTCTTGTTGTGGGGTACAGTTACATACCAGTTCGTATGTCTTGTGTGGGTAAATTATGATACCAGTTCCGTATTGTTCTTTGTGTGGGTAAAGTTATATACCAGTTCGTATTGTCTCTGTGTGGGTAAGTTATATACCAGCTTCGTATTGTCTTGTGTTGGTAAGTTAAAATGTACCAGTTCGTATTGTTCTTGTGTGGGTGATTATGTACCAGTTTTCAGACTTGTCTTGTGTGTAGGTAAGTTGAGTACTATTTCGTATTGTCTTGTGTGTGGGTAAGTCATGTACCAGTTCATATTGTCTTGTGTGGGTGAGTTTACTGAGTTAACATTTCAAATTTATTAATCATAGAATATGTCGGGTTGTTCAATTCCATAGAATGCTTGACTTCGCCTCGCCTTCTATGGAATTGAACAACCCGACATATTCCGGTAGACAGTCAGTAACAAACCTAATAAGTAATATTAAGGTACTTTAATCATATAATGAAATAAAAACAGCAATATTTGTATAATATTTTTGTTTAATTGTGATGTACATGTATGTGCTTTATGAATTTCTGATCCCAGTCTGTTTTTTGACAGGATGTAATGAGAGCATGGACAAAACAAAAACCAGTGAAAGAGCGCCACCTACAGGACAACACACCTTGTAAAGCTATTCTCAGTAAACCATGCAGCAGCGAAGTGTCATTTGAGGTCAGTGACGCTAAATGGATTTAAAACTTATCATTGGATAATATTGTGTAAAAAGTATTTTATGGAAAGCTAATTATTTCACTTGGTTTCTGGCATCAGACATGCTTGTGGGATCTATGATAACCAGTGAAGATATGACATATATTGACATTTGTTTTATGTAACAAAGTTAATACAGTTGAACTTCGGTATCACTAATATCTCGAATTCCATTGTTATGTTGGAGTGATTAAAAAGTCCCATCGAGTTTGAGATAACAAGGTTCGACTGTATGATCTGTTGTATAGAAGTAAAAGGAATCTCAAATAACACTATTCATGTAGTTCAAAATTAGTTATATTGAAGTTTGGATATGGTGTAGAATTTGAATACCGGTAGGTCCCCTGAATTTCAAAATATTTGGAATAAAATGTATCTCTATTTTCAAAGATCAACCAAAATAAAGAGTGGGAACAAACTCAGGTTTTCCCGTACTTTTTGGCGGGAACAGATTCATGTTTTCCTTGTACTTTTTGCAGCTTCATCCGAATTCCATCCCAGAATCCAGACTGAAAGGTTTAACCCGATGGCAGGCCAACCCTCAGAAGAACTGGGGGCCCAAACCAAAAGCCAAGAGACAAACTCCGGCGAAGAACGACGACAGCACTAACGAGAAGAAGAAAAAGACCAATGAAGAGGTAGAACTTGTGGGGAATTTTATCAGGAAATCGTTAAAATCCCTGTCAATGATTTAATTTTTGTTGCGATGTTTGTTTGGATGTCCTGGACTCCTAATTCCGGATTCATGCTAAAGTCGAAATATGCCTAACCTTTTTGATGATGTATTATGTTAAAATTTTGGATGTTTACGTGGATGAAATTTCAAGTTACTATGGCCAAATTGAACTTTTAGTGAACTTAATCCTTTGAATAAAATTTCAAGTTATATACATTAGTACTGTAGATCACTTATTATTCGCGAGAGATTTAATTCTGTGTTAAGTCGCGGGACGGGAGAATTGCAAATTCAAATATCTCGCGTTTATTTCTACTTTTTGCAAATAAATCCAGTAACGGATAAACCTTAAATTTTTTTCTTTATATGTGTGCCAGCCAGAAACACCTATTCAACAATTTTCATTGCCATCGCAGTATACATGTACCTGTACAATTAGTAATCGTTGTATTTTCTCATACGTCGATGTATATAAAATAGAAATGCCATATAACTGAACATAGGTTTACTGAAGAATATGAATGATAAGCTATAACAAAATTATTGCAGATGTGTTTCGTTTATGAATATTACATAATGCTAATCGCTGTTCAAAGAAACAGATTACACTCATACAGTTTCGATTGCCAAGAGGCAGAGCAGCAAGGTGTGAACTTATTTAATACATAAAAACTACTCAAGTAATTACCAGTAGCAAGCATGGATATAAACTGGTCATCTAAATAGGTCGATAAAATCAATAACGGTACATACAATGGAATATTAAGGCATACACACGTAGTACAATTGTAATAGTACAAACATAAGCACAGGAGCGAATCTATTCACGAAATGTAAGTTATTTTTAACTGTATTCTCAGGAATTATTGTATTCGCAAATAAACACTGCACCTTGTGAATGCAAAATGAAATATGAGCGAAAAATAAGTGATCTACAGGAGTGAAATCGTAGCTCAGCCATGATGTGTGGATACTGTCAAGGGGGAAATATTCGCGTTGGTTTTATTTTCACTATATTTGCAATTATATCAATGGTTGTGAAAATAAAACCATTGCAAAGTGCTGTNCGTAATCGATTATTAATCGATTACCGTCATTTTTCTTCAGTAATCGATTACAATCGTTAAAGTATTTGAGGGTATGATTCTAGCTCAGACTATTTACTATCGCGAAATTTAAACCATCATGAAATACTAAAAAAATAAAAATTGCAAAAATTTTAGCCCCCGAATTAAAGCCCTTTACAGTATTTTTATACGCCCGTCTTCAGATGTGATGTATTATGTTATGGCGTTGTTCGGCATACGGTGTTCATCCGAAAATAGTTTGTCCGGGCCAATAACTCCTGAACCTCTTTGTAGATCTAAAAATATTTACAGAATTGTTGCCCTGGACCTAAGGAAGTGTCATGACCTTGATCCAAGGTTATTGGTCAGTCAAGGTCACTATACACATAATAGTTTTAACATTGGCAAATAGTTTGTCCGGGCCATAACTCCTGATCCTCTTTGTAGAATTTAATAATATTTCACAGAATTGTTGCTTGGACCTAAGGAAGTGTCATGACCTTGATCCAAGGTTATTGGTCAAAGGTCAAGGTCACTACACACTGATGGTTTAAACAATTGTCCGGGCCATAACTTTTGACTGAGTGCATGATGAAATAATAATTCACAGAATTGTTTGGGTCTGACCCAAAGTAGTTTCATGAATTTGAGGTCAAGGTCACAATGCACATAGTGGTTTTAACATTGTCCAGGCCATAACTTTTCAATGAGTGCAGGGATTTCAATAATATTTCACAGATTTGTTGCCCTAGAACTAATGATGTGTCATGACCTTGAACCAAGGTCACTGGTGAAAGGTCAAAATGCACATAGTGGTTTTACCACTGTCTGGGCATGACGGCGTATATTGCTACGTTTTGCGTTGCTTCTTGTTAAAAAATGGTTTAGGGTACATGACAATTCATGTAGTACTTCACAAAACTTTGAATTTCCTCATCATTCATAACCACATCACCACCCCCACCCCCAAAAAATTATGATTTCCGAATAATTTCATTTCAGTCTGAATCCAGATAGTATACATGTATTTTCTTCTGTTCACAGACTGTGAAATCTGGTGCAAATGGGGAGAAAGACAACAGATCTTGCCGATATTTTCAGAAGGGACTTGTCGTCTGGGAGATTCCTGTAAATTAGAACACTGATGGGTAGCATAACTGCCGTTATAACATGTACATATATTTTATAATGATTGTACAGTTGATTTTTAATGTACAAAAAAAATAAACAGCGTAAATGAAATATGATGCGATTTTTGTGTTTGTGCACATACTGTAATCCATAAGTCTGACTAGTATTAAGGATGTTTTTCAATGACTTGAAAATTTTAGAAGCTGTTAAACCAGCAAATTGTCTTTTGTCCAAGCTGTTTGTTGTTAAGCATGGTGATGAAGTCAAATATGGACAAGTCTGTAAATATAGTGTCATTGAAGGTGCATGTTATGGGTAAAGTGCACAAACTTGTGAGTGCAATTTGTCGTCCAGATAGTGCAAGATTCACCAATTGATGTTTGATCAATGACCATATCACATGTTTACAGATAGAAAATGCGAAGCAACAAAGTATTAAACGTAATCATAGTCCCAAAAATACACATACAAAATCGAGTGTTGGGCAACACGGACCTTTCGACAAAAGCGAAGGCAGGATCAGGGTGCCATGGAGGAGTAAGCATCCTCTGCTGACCGGTCACACCTGCCGTGAGCCCGTAGTCGAAATAAAGTAAACGGGATTACCCGTAGTCAAATCTAGTAGGAAAATGACAGTCTAACAAAGGTATGAAACAAATCAGTCAACATATGACTTAGTGATACTTTGTAATCGCAAACAAGGTCATTATAGCCCTAGAATTTGCGAAATAATGACTTTAAACGAAATTCGTTATATACCCTGCAACTTCAACTTTTAGCTCACCTGAGCCGAAGGCTCAAGTGAGCTTTTCTGATCAAAATTTGTCCGTTGTCTGTCGTCGTTGTCGTCATCGTGTCGTAAACTTTTCACATTTTCAACTTCTTCTCAAGAACCGCTGGGCCAAATTCAACCAAACTTGGTACACATCATCCTTGGGTGAAGGGGCTTCGATTTTGTTCAAATGAAGGACCAGGCCCTCATCAAAGGGGAGATAATCACGAAAATGCAAAAATAGGGTGTGGTCATTTAAAAATATTCTCAATAAACCAATGGGCCAGAAAAGCTGAAAATTTATATGGAAGCTTCCTGATATAGTAGAGATTCAAGTTTGTTCAAATCATGACCCCCGGGGTATGATGGGGCCCCAATATAGGGGATCAAAGTTTTACATATGAATATATAGGGAAAAATCTTTAAAAATCTTCTCTCTCAAGAACCACTGGGCCAGGAAAGCTGAAATTTATATGAATCTTCCTGATATGAGGAGATTCAAGTTTGTTCAAATCATGACCCCCGGGGTACGATGGGGGCCCCAATAGGGGATCAAATTTTAAAATATAATATAGGGAAAATCTTTAAAAATCTTCTTCTCAAGAACCACTGGGCCAGGAAAGCTGAAATTTATATGAAATCTTCCTGATATAGTGGAGATTCAAGTTTGTTCAAATCATGACCTCGGGGGTATGATGAGGTCCCAATAGGGGATCAAAGTTTTACATGCAGATATATAGAAAAATTCTTTATAAATCTTTTCATTGACCAGAAGAGTGGATGTTTACCTGAAAGCTTCCTGATATGGAGTAGATTTAAGTTGGTTCAGATAATGCCTCCACCCGACATAGGTTAGTTTAGTCCACAGTGGTACATTCTAAATCCAAACTACTGCTCTTAGTGAACACGCTTGTGCTCAGGTGAGCGATGTGGCCCTTGGGCCTCTTGTTTGTTAGTTGTTGGCCTCGCTTTAAAAAATCCGCATACGCATAGCATGCTCTTGCATGTCGAATCAACTGCGAGAATAACATACCATAAGCAGGTGATAGTGGTATATTACTATGCCCCTCTTTGAAAAAAGAGGAACATATTGTTTTGCACCTGTCATCTGTAATCTATCCACTTGACAGTTGCTGAACTTGGTGCAGTGGTTGCCTCTGGAGAGGAGATGACCCAATATTAGGGCCCACCAAAATCGGCGGGAGCCCTATAGTAATTCAGCTTTTCCATCCGTCCAAACAGTTTTCGCGCAATAACTCAAAAGGGCTTGCACCAATTCATATCAAACTTTAGGACAGTGTAAATATCCATTGAGGTCAGCTCCCTTTTGATTTTGGAAAATTTCTGATTTCACGTTTCAGAGATGAGGAACTATTTTCATAGAAAAAAGTGTGGTTTTCAGTTTTTGCACAATAACTGTAAAATGCTTTCACCAATCAGATTGAAACTTTTAGAAAGTGAATATCTCCATAAAGGCAAGCTCCCTTTCGATCTGGAAAAATTTCTGATTTTCCGTTTCGAGTTATGGAAACAGTTACTTATTTTATAAAAAAAGGGAAGTAACTCAAAAATGTTTGCAGAAACTTGTATGACAGTTTTGGAGAGTGTTAGAATTCTTATCCCTCGCAACTGGTATGGAGAGAATATAGCAGCACTGCTCCGACTGTATGTGTGTTTGTCTGTCAGTGTGTTTGTGTATGGAACTCTGTGAACAAGATAGAAGCAAGGTATTGATCAGAGGATCAACAAACTCGCACACATTGTTTGCCATGGAGAGAGGATATGTACCCTACTGATTTTCAAGGTCAGGGTTCAGAGGTCAATGCCACTTATTGACTATTGCTAAAAATCTTGTGAACATGATAGAAGCAATGGCATTCATCAGAGGATCACTAAACCTTCCATAAATATTACCTATGGAGAGAGAATGAACCATGTGATTTTCAAAGGTCAAAAGTCAAGGTCACCATTGAGTACTGCTTAAAATCCTGTGAACATGGTAGAAGACACAGCATCCCATCAGAGGATCATCAATCTTCCACAAATGTTGCCCATGGAGAGAGTATGAAACTTACTGATTTTTAAGGTCATTGATCAAAAGGTCAAGGTCACTATTGACTTCCTTATTCCTTGTGAACGGGATATAAGCAAGATCAATCATCTGGGGATCACTAACTTCTACAAATATTGTCAAGGGTCAAAGATCAGAGTCAATATTGAATAATGCCTAGATATTTTGTGAATTAGATGGAACATATTTAATGGGTCAACCAGCGGGGCCTCCTGTGATGTTGCCACATCAACATTTTTTCTAGTTATGCCTGATGTAGGACAATATAATTTCTTCGATTATCAAAATATGTAATAGGAATTAAATTTCATTATGTACATGTACAATTTCTAGATACATATAATAATAGCTTCTGAATAGGAGGTATTCACCTGTATTTTTTGTCAACGTGTGATCAGCAAGCATCACTAATCCCCTAATAGACCAGGAAATCAACACTCTTCAGCTGCAGACAGTAGGTGAAGGTGTGAACAAACTCCTTTCATGGAATAATTAAGGGTTTATAATGGTTTTATCAGAATTTTTACAATCAATGTAAATAATGGAGTGCTGCATCTTCACACACACGTCAATAACAATGTCTATTTATATATTAAAGGGGCATGGACACATTTTGAGCTAAAAATGTTAGATTTTGAATTTTCATTTTTATGTTTACAATGCTCACTTATGGTATTTCTATAAATGGTCAGCAAAAATTTGAACGTCATTTGTTGAATTGCAAGTGAGATACAGCACTTACAATTTTTGCAATGTAAACAAGGCTCGAGCCTTGTTTACATTTACATTAAAGATTGCTTCACAAAAAAATACCATGTTTAAAACAAAATTAGATGTGAGAAACATTAGAAATTTTTAATGTGTT
>CAJDSM010033271.1:0-12325 GCA_903981925.1 Ostrea lurida
AAAGAAATAAACAAGATTAAAAAAAAAAAATTCAGATTTATATTAGATGAAGTAAAGATGAAGCAAAATCTTACTTCTTGATGATTAGGCATAATATGTACAATATAAACTAATACTCTGAGACATTCATGCGACCTACAGCTACCAATTATATGTTAAATAATAGTCCATTAAAGTGAGTGGATCTGATCTAACTATGTTAATAATGAATTTGACCTAGTTGTAGATAATGAGGCCGATGTATGACTATCACCCTTCATAGCTAAAAGGTCAACTTGAAATCATTGAAGAAATTTGTTTTGTTTCAGACCCTGGCCAGATCCTTTTAGTTATCTATGTGCCTGATCAGAAGAATCTATTTTAATCAGAATGAGAGAAATGAAAGGCTCATTGACTTCCTCTGAACATAAGGAAACAAACATGAGTATCCTTTACATACGGTATATATAATCATAAAACTGCTTCAGTTGATTATAATGTCAGTTGCTAATCTGTTGTTCATGAATTTTAAGCGGCCCGGGGTTTCTTTCAGATTTCTTTCTACTAAAACTGCATTTTTAACTAATATATTAAGGAGAATTTGTAATATTTCAAAATATTTATGTTGCCCATATCCTTCATTTTTCCACCATATCAAATTTCTCTATGCTACTCCTTTCACATACACTAGTAAAACATTTGAGGCAATTAACCCATCCTATATGTTTGGCCTTGACTTTCGAGTTAAACAATTTTAATGGACTTCAATTTAAATAATATATCCTATTCCCAAAAAAGTATTAAACTGCTTTTATTTGATCCACAAAGTTAATTTCCACAGGCATGCACGCTTCATCATTTATCATAATTATACAATCCATTTATGACGAGACTATATATCCATTTACAATGAGCATAAATAAAAATCCTGGTCAGTGATGTCTGCTACCGAATGTCAAAAAGTATCCAAAAATGAACGCTTACAGTCTAGGGGCCGCAACTCTCTGAGAATAAATCATGCACAAAACAAAAACTCAAGCTCGATCTATATCCAACTTATTCAGCTTTATACAGTTAATGGAAGCTGAACTTTGCGCCCTGCCAGACTATGATCTATATCCACATGTAATTATCATATTTCGATCATTCTGCAGATTAAAAAGATGTGCCATTCATTCTGCAGATAAAAAAAAAAGAGGAAGAAAGAAACTACATGTATATATATATACATACTGAAGAATGGATGGAGATGTGCCATTTTATCAAAATCGAAAGAAATACCCATATAGAATTAATTGCATTAATGATAATTTTAATTTTATATATATACCTGAAGGCTGATTCATCTGCATGGTCTTGTCTTTCATAACTTCCTTAAACGTGTGTATTCCACCCTTATCAGATATGCATGATTTACACTCTTGTCAAGACTTGACATTGATTTAACCTTTTTCTGTAATATGATACATTCTTCAACAGACTTACAGTAGTCTGGTAAATACATATCTATGTCATTTACAACTCACAGCCTTCCAAAACACACAGTTCATTAAATACAACCACTATAGAGAGCTAGTACCAGCTCACACTTGCACACTTTATTCTTATCATGTAAACAAATTCTTGCGATTTAAGGACCCTCTATACACTATTTATGACTAACAAAAAAATTGTTTAGACACTGAGAAAATTAAAACACACTAAGGTGTTAATATTAAATTCATCTAAGTAGTTTTTACGAGGTGACACCTCGTTATGTCAGCGTCCAGCAAAAAATGGCGCACAGCCGAGTTGAGTACCATGCAAAACCACCCCGTATGTGTAACCCGAACACAGTTTACCCAAGATTGAGCAGAGGTATAAATTTTTTGTTTGTTCACTTCGTTAACTTTTAAGTACTTTGATTAATATATGGTATATTTTGGGCCATAAAAACGTTCAAAGATGAATAGAAATCACCATTGCTCACTTTCAATAATGAAAACAGCTACAATGAAAACATGCAAATAAAGAGCATCTAGTGAACTTATCTTTACCTACTGACATGTTACAAATGCCTGAACTGATTAAGAATTTGGTAATATATACCCACAATATTTCACTTTTATTAGATCTAAGGGCAGATAACTCTACTTGCTTACAATTACTAGCTCTTTTGTGTGCAGTGTAGAGAGGGTTGTTAAGATATATCCTGTACATAACCAATGGATCTAGGTCCATAAACACTAAATTTTACTCTGACAGCTTAAATACCATAATTCAAGGCACGTCAAAAACAAAATTCTAAGGGGGAGGGGTTATATGACATTAAGGTAGATCTCTACACCATGATCACCATGACTGACTTCCTTTTGAAACGTGGATGAAAATATCAATACTTAATAAGCATGTTCATCTACTGAACTGTAGATCGCTGGTTCGATTCCAGCAGGGATTTTGAATTTTTTTTTTTTTTTTTTTCAAATCACTTTCTATCAAAACTGCATTTTTTGATGAAATAAGAGTGAATTTGAATTTTTTTTATTTTCAAAATATTGTTTAACATATCTCGATCCTACTTTTCATCCACGTCAAATTTCTCTGGTGTAATTACTAAGCATTCCACCTTAAATGAACATAATGTCTGTTCAAAAGGAACACAACTCTGTACAGCAACTACAGACCCTAAAGCGTGCTGTAACTACCCCACTTGCACGGAACGAAACGCTGAACGGTTCTGCACAAACGCTGAAACAGGTTCTGTATCGGAACGCTAACGTTTGCACGAACGATACCTGCCCGGAACGCGTAACGGTTAAGAAACGATATAACGCAAAACTTTAAACGGAAACGATAACGCTTTTGCGCAAACGAACGAAACGCTCTTGAAACGGTAGGGTGGGCTTGAACCACGGTCTTTGTTGAATGGATGGTTGATTAGGTTTAGCATGAAATGGTAGGCAGTCTGGCCTGTACGCTTAGGTAAAGGTTAGAGAGTCAACTTTACGGCGGGCGATTAAATATCTAAAAAATAGCTATTAACGCCAATGATCATATATTATAAAAAATCGGAGGGGAAAAATATAATGAGTCTGCAATTAAAATGAATAATATCGTTCCACTTGAATTATTCTTTATTTCGTAATAAATTACAATAAATTATCAAATGAAAAAAATCAAGACTGTAGAGGTAAAACGAAGGAGAAGAGGTAAAACGGAAGGAGAAGGCATGCATAATCGCGACGTTGTTCGCAGTGTTACGATTATTATTAATTCCGAAATTCTCACAAAAATGGCTATTAAATTTATTACAACCAAAATTTAATGCAGCAATGCTACAATAATTCATAAATGTTTCTACAGCGTTTAGATATAAGCCACAAAAATATAAATATGTACTTACCTGTATTGGATCACATAGAACAGTGCGTTAATGTTGTGCGATTAGTCAAGTATATATAATACCCTCTTCAGATATATAAAATCATGTCACTATTTGAGATTGGGTTTCCGAGATGTTGCCGACCGACCCAATACTGTTAAATTGTATACTAATTGAAAATATTTTATGTTTACCACGTAATTATATATTTTATTTATTTCCATGAGACGATAGTATAATTAATATTTTTCCAAATGATAGTAGCTATAGGACATGTGCGTGTCGTTTATATTTTTTTTTCTCAAATGTAAAAAAACCATTTCATTCATCAACTTTTCTTAACTTCATTGTAAAATCCACTGCCAAATTGAAAGGTTTGTGTCCGCTAATTCTAGGTAAAATATATATTATCGGTGCGTGTTTAAAAAGAAACATTGTTTAATCCATGCAAATTCGAAGGGTTTTGCGCAACAAAAAGAATTATTAGAGTCCTAGAGTTTCCTAAGCTTGACGATCTAAGCAAAAAGGTGTGAATATTATTGAGCTCGCCGAGATTACCAGATTTAAGGACGAAGAGGAGAGAGAGAGGAAGAGAGAAGAGAGAGAGAGAGAGAGAGCGGAGAGAAAGACAGAAGAAGAGAGAAGAGAAGAGAAGAGAGAGAGAGAGAGACTGTGTCAGTTGATTATTTGAGGAAATCATGCAGCGAACTCGATGCATGTATGTTGTGATACAAGAATCATAAAACGCATCCAATTCAGTTTAGTTCGAAGTCTGTGTATATCATTCCCATCGCATTTCAAAATGTATAGTAAAAACTTCATGATTAGAGCAGAACTATACTCTTTCGAAAGTTTGTCAACTTCGATAGTTTTGGACAGAGCAGACATAATCTAAACTGAGCGTGATTAGATTACCCTTTGTTTTTCAAAGACAGGTACAGTAGTTACTCGCACGTGGCATGTATATACCAGATACTTCGTGTTATACATGTCATGTATAATATCCACTCCGTCTAATTCTTCTTGAGAAAACACAAGACGTTTATGCTTGTTTGTTTTTAGTAAACGTTCGTTAAAAACAGATTTTTTCAAATTACAAGTCGTTCTGGAACATACATAAATAGTTTTTATGTTTCCCGCATCTCCATATTTGTTTTAAACAGGGTATTTTCTCATTTTGTAAATTAAAATCGCCGCTGGCCTTGTTTACATAACAAAGATTATCGTCGCTTTTAAGTGTAACTGAACAATGACTGCTGTAAATTTTCAGACATATTAATTAAAATGAAATGAAAACAAAATTTGAAAATTTTTATCCCTTCAAGGTCTTAGGGGCGTGGCTTCTGCACAAACGCTTCTCTCACGAAGCCTTCTCGCACGGAACGCTTTGACGGTTTGCACGAAACGCTGAAACGTTTGTACGGAACGCTGACGGTTTGTACGGAACGATGAAACGGTCTGCCCGGAACGTGAACGCTTTGGAACGGAACGTTGAACGAACTTTGCAGAAACACGCATTAGGGTAGTTAGACGCTTAGTCTGTATCATTATGAGGCAATATGATATTTCATGATAACAAATCCTTACGTCCACAGAGTAATATGTACAAAGTGTAATGATAGGTATTGAAGATTATAAAATATTGACAGTTTGATCTTGTTCTTACATCAAAAATACAAGTAGAAATTTTGGGGACGGATGGCATTTTTTCACTGTATTTCCTGAAAAATCTTATTGGCACCATGAAATATATATATAGTACAACTACTGCCATGAAACATAAACAAATAATCAAATCCAGGGCCACTTTTTCTTCCAAAAAATCATCTTAAAACTGAATAATTTCAGTTCCTCATTAAGAGTGTTTAAAATTTTGCGTCCGGGGACCGATCACGAGTTTTATTTTGCGAAAGTTGCGTCCCAACTAAATTGATGAGCTCCCAGAATAATAAGGCCGAGTCCCATTTACTAGACACTCGCCATCAAAACAATAATTTTTCTAAACGAAAAATGTCTTTAATGCCAAATAAATGAATAAAGAATATATACAGTTAAAACTAACATACCCGAGTGCTACCGAAAGTGTTGAATTCAGGCTCCCACTGGACCCAGAAAAATTCTTCTTTCGCCACCTATTCACAGCAAGTAAAAGACACACTCTTATTTTTTTTTCAGGTTAACCCATGAAAATGCCTATCTGTGGATAAGAATTATTGAATAAAGTTTAATAAATCACAAATAAATTATGTATCTTGGCTAATAATCTTATATCTTCTGAAGAAAGATGCGCTAGATTAAAAAAAAAAAAACATCACTTAAACTGGACAAATTATGAGATCTCCCTATCAGTGAAACACAAGAACCTACAAATAAGCTTTTTAATCACAAGTTTCAAAAATGACATACAGACCTAACTGCCCTGACCTGAACGTGTCCCTGTG
Source organism: Ostrea lurida (assembly GCA_903981925.1). Classification (NCBI taxonomy): domain Eukaryota; kingdom Metazoa; phylum Mollusca; class Bivalvia; order Ostreida; family Ostreidae; genus Ostrea; species Ostrea lurida. Next base: position 5,782 of record CAJDSM010033271.1, read on the forward strand.
TATACAAAGGATACTGCGCAAAAAGCCAACACAAATTACACAACCAGGTTGCTATTCAAGCTTGCTCTAAGACCTTGGTACTGTTGAATACAGTACACGTTCACCGTCAACAATTGAAATCTAAACGCTTGACTTTGATATTGACCCTTGACAACATTCGCTAATTTTTCAACGGCATCTGAACTAAAAGTTGTCGGTATCAGCTAAAGACTAAGAAACTTATAACAAGAAATGGCTTGTGGAGAGCAAGTGATTTCTTGCAGAATTCTTACCAATAAGTATGTACAGGTTTACCGTTTTCCCCATTTTGAACACATCAAAATACCAAAGCAAAATGGCTGGCATTGTAAGAATATAAATATATTATTTTGAAAATGCTATCTGATTCCTGAATGAGCTTCAAGAAATGTTGCTAAGCTGCTTTGCGACTGTGATATTCAATAGCGGCTGAGTTCAATTGTCTATATAGATACAATTTCTTCCTTTAAAAGACTTTCGCTGGATTTAAATTAGACAGTGCTTCAGAACCATTAGAGTCTAATTGGTGTATTTAATTACCAAGTTTCACGTAAAGTATGACTTCATCCAAGGATGGAAACCGATAATCCTCATAAGGGGTGAGACTTTAAATCTTCAAGGCAAAGACCAAATAAACCCCGCTTAATTACGCAGATCTTATTATTTTCTGTAAGACCCAAATGACCTGAGATACTCACACTCAACGTTATCACAAAACCCTGACTTGTGAAGCGATGGAGTATACGTAATCTAGCCACTAGTACCATTCTATCCGTGAAGATCTGTGTGCCACTGAAGCGATTAGAAACACGTAGTTCATGAGCGCAATGTCTGACAGTTAAAAGGCATATTGTCCTACACAAGATCTCAATACTTTAGTTCCTTGAATCATCGAAATCGTAAGTTATGATGAATAAATTAAATATTTGTTTACCAAATTTGATTATTACTGTATTCTTGTACTACCAAACTAATAAAATACGTTTCGTTATTCTTGTCGGGAAGACAAATATTCTGATTTAGCCCCGCCTTGATTCATATACCCCTAGTTTGATACTCGTTCGCGTAAGCTAGTTTGCGCGCTACCACGCAGTTACCAAGGCCTCAACGACAAAAATGCTCAAAATGACTAACAGCACAATAAAAATCAATGTTTAATAGTACATATAAACTAGGAGTTGAAAAATAACAATACAGCCGTTCATTACAGAAATATCTAAGTAATAGAATCGTTGATATGTTTTCTCTACCTGTTATACCTTGCTCGCTATAGATAGCCATATTGACGTCGTTACATTCTGACGTGCGACAAGTTATCAGAAACGTCAATCAGAATGCTTTGGTTATATTCGTAAATTATCAGATTCTCCTGGGCAGACAACACTTGCAGCAAAAAACGACAAATTAAGCTCATTTTAGTTTTTACAATTACACGATTTTCACCCCTTCTTTTAATCTTTTTAAACCTGCTTCTTCAATATCTGACACTTAGTTTCTGCTGATGAAAAAAAGATCAACTGTGTAGACCAATGATGCACTAATTAGAATCACACAGGTGGGTGAAAATTGACACGCAGATATATTTATATGAAATGTTTATATACGGAAGATTTTTTTTTTTCGCGCACGTAAGATTTTTTTCGCCAGCTTTTGAATTTTTTCGCCATTGGCGCAAATGGCGATCACAGCTCGAGCCCTGGTTAATTTAATTTGTCACGTAACAAAGAAACTAGAATAAATCACCAAAGTAATATCATGAATACCTCAAAAAACAATGTCCAAGCGTATTAAGAGATTTCCGGTAATGAAATTGGTGTTTCGCACTTTCGCTTTCTTTGACCGGAAAGTTTGTTACGAATGATCGCCGACTTCAAAAATCTTTTCTCGATATTTGGGACGCGTCCTCATACGAGTCCGCGGAAACACCGTTTTAAACAATGTCGCGTCCCAGATCAATTTGCTGCGTATATTACGCAGATTCTTGCGTTAATGAGAACCCTGAATGTTCATCAATATTGAAACCTATTCCAAAATGGTGACACGACTGGAAGTAAATAAATTGTCAATTAAAACATGAAAATGTTCACATTTATTCTCGTGTTAATCTAGGAAATTATAATTTGCAGTGTAATGTGTTTGCATGATTTCCGCTCAAGATCCGCCACCCCAAATGCATTGTAGCCAGTGTTTATATTTACAAACAAAATATGAATGGCTAAGTTTGTAATTTAATGCATTTTGTACAGTCACAAATTAGAATTTTATACACATCAGACAAAATATTTAGATTATATAAAGTGAAAAACAGAATTTTGGAGAAAAATCGTGGGTCAGTCCCTTTAAGATAAATGTGTTCCAAATATACCTAAAAACACCTACATACCGTGAAATCAATTGTGTACATGCACGCGCAGTTTTGTTTAAGACGCAGTCAACATTCTCCACAAAATTTGCGTTGATGCATTGTGACCGCATATGTGATGCATATACATCATCGGTTTCAGAGGATACTGATACGGAATCGGAAAACGAGTGTGGTGATCCGGAAAGCCGGATCATACTCTTGGAATTTTACAGTATCAACACTCGGATCATTGATGGGTATATAATACATCATCGTATTGACCTCAAAAACAGCAATAACAGTCTTTGCGAAAACTTTTTGAACCTACCCGGTACTAGCCAGTAGGGCTAGTAGATTCACAAAATTCACTAGCCCAGGAAAAAATTTACTATCCCAACTTTGCTCCAGATTTTAAATTTTTCAAAAGCGTGTCATGGCATAAGTGCTAATTTTTACTTAGTCACCGTTGATATGATCGACACCGGGTCGTTCGTCGAAGTATTGAAATATAGTCATAGACAGAAGCATTTTAAAGATTTCAATCTCTGTTGATTTCTAAAGACCACTTACATGTCGTATTTTCTACTAGCCCATCGGGCCAGTGCATACTCGAAATTTACTAGCCCGGCATGAGATCTAGTAGCCTCGGGCGTTGGGCTAGTGAGTTTTCGTGAAGCTCAGTGGTAGTATTTTTACCAATATCTCACATACTTCTACTTTATTGATGAAATTGCTGACTCCAAAGTCATGCATGTGACGAACTCGCACTCGTGAGTATTTTGAAATACAGTATTACTATTAGATCTATGAGGGTCGGGAGTAACATTCTCACTAAGTACAAATTCATGTAAAAATGGGCTTTGATTTCTTTTTAAAATTATTAATAAGACCTCATTCCATCAAACTTTCAAACTTTTCTTTTAACTTTTCTTCATTAGGTTCATAAAATCTACTTTCATTTTCTCATAAAACATGTGGCGCAGTGGTCTATATTATAATCTAAATACCGTAATTCTGTGGAGATCTGTCTTTTGAAGCGTGTTCAACTTCTTAACCATGATGTCGGGTCCTTCATACTCCTCAAGCCTATCATATCAATTTACTTCCTTTCTCAACTTCGAGAAAACAAACTAGCCTATCTTATCAACCATGATTGAAAACAAAGCGGTGTAAGCTTGATTCGGGCAACGTACAGATATTCCCCCTTCGCTTTGTATAAAAATTTTGTTTCAACAGTATTCGTTTGAATTATCTCCTGATTATCCAATTCTTACTTACATACCATTCCACTTTGTCATTCCTCTGGTCATTTACCTAGACAGGCCTATTACCCGTAACTGAAGTGATCGCGCATCTCCGTCAAGGTCTTTTGGTATTGATTGGTCAGTGAAGTTTGTGTTGGTCATTTTGGTTTTACCGCCAAAATTGCATTGGCCACTTTGCCCTAGGGGCATTGGATGTGAGAAACGTCGCACAAAGTATTTTTCTCTTTGTATGTTGTATATCATTTCAATAGGGCTGTGCGATAATATTAATACTGGTATTCCGAGATATTGCGATTCATTATTAAAAAAAAAAAAAAAAAAAAATCATATTCACACTTGCGGACTGCCCGGAAGGGGCCTTGCCACACTTGGTGTATAGGACGTAAAATATCCTCTTTTACATACATGTACAGTACTTACAATTGTACCTATACAGGTCACAGGCACCTGCATTTAAGTGTTACACCCCCTCCCCCTTTTCGCAATCTAATCAAAATTAGATCCTTTGATCCGCTCCCATACTATCGCTACCTTTGTGTAGCGATAGTATGGGAGTGGATCAAAGGATCTAATTTTAATTAGATTGCCCCTTTTCAATGATTATGAACAAATAAAGACACGAGAAATTGATATGTCTCTGCTAAAAATTATGTGATTTCCCCGCCGATCACTTTCATAAACGGTCGCTAAATTACCAAAGCCTCGTACAAATTCATCAGGTTACCCGAAATCATCCACGTTGTAAATAAAGGCCCGAGTGTTCATATTTATCATAACTGGTTTCTATAGGCGTGGAAATAGGTATTCGTGCTAATCGAACACCACTCACGTACATTCGTCAACACGTGACTCAAATATGAAATCTCACTGGTCCATTTATATTCAAAACTATTCATCTTAGAAAACACTTAAGCGTTGGTCCCACTTGCTTCCGTGGTAAGTTTGTCCTACTTTTAAAAGCATTATGGGTCTTTCTCTGAAACGATTATTACCTCAGCAGTACTTCCTTGATATAACTTGTACTTGTATATAAATGATACATAATTAAAATCAGAATGATGAAGATCTTTAAGGACTTTGGAGGTATACTCTACATCGTCACAATGGCTGACTTCCTGTTAAAACATTAATGAAAATATAAAAATCAGCAATGTTTCTTTATTCCTTTCAGATTTGATTGAATGGGTGAGTAACTCAATAGGTTGGCACCTCAGCTGCTGAACTGCAGATCGTGAGTCCGAGTTCGGCAACACCCCCCCCCCCTCCGATTACTTTAAAAAAAAAAATACATCTTTTATCATATATAAACTCAATTTTAAAGTTTTACAATGTCAGAATACACATCCTCTAATTTTCGTCCACGTCAAATTATTTTAAACAACATTCCTGTCAGATGTGCTTTTGAGCAGTTTAATATTTCAACTCTAGTGAAGCAGGAAGTTCGATGGGACCCTGAGTCGCGGATTCATCTACGCACTTCACTCAAGAGGACCATCCTTTAACCGGCACTGTTAACTGAGTGATCAATAAAGTGTTAAAAAGTTTCTTGATCAAGTATATATAGAGGAATGATTACAAGACTGTGAACTTTCAAGAACGCAATTAAGTCTAACCTGAAATACCGTAATGTTTTTCTGAGTATAGAATTTTAATACACTTGATCACTATGATCAGGAGAGATTGCTTGTTTTTGCAAGAAAACTTCTGGCGAATCTATACTATTAAATTAATTAACGGAGTGGAATTTTCTAGCCGATGGACTTGCCGCTGAGATGATAATCGTTAGGAATATTATGTAATAATAGATGGTTGGTGCATACAATGTACTATTGAATTTCATGCAGCAATTAATTTCAATTAGCTTCGGTTAATAAATAAATCCAAATATCCTTGATCCGATTTACGAGTCACTCAGGTAGGTTTCGCATTTCATACTTTTTAAGCATGAGCAAAGTCACACAAACGACAGCAAATTGCAGGGGCGGATCCAAGAATGTTAACACTGGTATACCAGTGGAGCCTGATATTGGCGAAATCAACATAGAAAGAAGATACACCCCGTTTGAACGTATAGTAGAATTGAAATGTTGTTACTTATTAACCCAACCCCCTAACCCCTTAAACATTCGTTCACCCTTTTCAAAGCAAGCCGAATAATGCTAATGCTACCGTTCGAATATGCCATTATACAAATCAAATGTTTTGTCACAAATATATCACACATATCTATAACAAATAAAATTAATAGATAAATCTATGACAGAGAATATAACCCCCCCCCCCCCCGAACGCAGTACAAATGCCGTACGTCCCCCCACATCATGTGCGAATCCACCAGGCTTGTCAAAGAGCGGGAGATCCATTGAAAGAGGAAAAAAAGGCTTAAGACGTAGCTATGAAGCTTCTTGGTTGTTACAATGGCCTTAATTTTAGACTAGGTAGGGAATTAATTTTAGCCTATAGTTATATACATAATTCGCAATAAAGTACAGCTATTTCATGTGACGATTTTAAAGGGTGAGCGGGGGGGGCAAACTTCAAAATTCATGTGACAAGAACAAAAATAAAAAAAAAAAAGAAGGTCATTGACACATCACTCGTATAATTCACCTGACATCTGAAAGTGAGGGGGGGGGGCTTTCTATAAAGTCACTGAAAGTAGGATAACGTTAGAGCCGAGAAGCTACTCAACATTTATGTGGAATTTATGCAGAAAAAAATGTATCATGACAAAAGTCGGGACATACTTTTGCCCCCCACTTTTGAAAGTGTGTGTGTGTGGGGGGGGGTGCCCCCCATGCCCCCGGCTCCTACACCCATGAATAAGTATGGCCACAGGAAGCGTGGGGGAGGGAGGGGGTCTTGATCCGCCTATATGCTCATAAATATGGATTGAAGCGGTGGTGATGAAAAATGT
>CAJDSM010033276.1:0-23864 GCA_903981925.1 Ostrea lurida
GATCGTCTATTTTAGGACTGGTGCGTTATCAAGAAGAATTAAATAATCAAGAAGAAGTTAAAATGTTCAATTTGTTAACACATTTCATCACATGACCATTTGGCCCCACCCTAATACTAAAACCCCTACCCTAGCGATCATAATTTACATTTTGATAAAAGGTTCCCTTTCATTCAAATATCCATTTATTTGGTTTCACGATTAATATCAATAGCATTAAAGAGATGCTTTTCAAATGTTTCTATATATAATACACTATGCTACCAAGTTTGGCCCCGCCCTGGGGGTCAGAACACCTACCCCGGGCGATCACCAAAACATTTACAATTTTGGTAAAGGCGTTCCTGCTCTTACATCACTATGCATTTGGTTTCTTCTCAGACATGTGGCAGTGGCCTAAGAAGAGAATTTTTGAAAATTGGTCACTTTTTTGCCCCACCCCCAAGGCCTAGGGGTGCAAGCAGACCTGAAATTTAGCATTATGTGCCCCTATGCTCCCAAAGATGCCTTCATAGCCAAATTTTTGAAAAGAATTGGAAAACTGCGTGGTTATCAAGAAGCAAGTTAAATAATGTTCAATTGTTTAACGCACGCACGGACGACGACAGACGAAAACCAATTGCCAATAGGTCACTGAGTTTACTCAGGTGACCTAAAAAGTTATTTACACCAGTTTTTCAGCAACCCTGTTTACCAATGTACAATAAAAGAACAAGTCTGTCCTCGGTCCTAACGCCACATTTTCACCATTAAAGAATAACTTTCACAACACATGCTTTCCAAATTAATAGATCAATTCTATACAACCAAATCAGTACAACATGTTGGACACAAACGGTGAACATTTTGGGTAAAAAAAAAAGTATTTTATGGAGTTTTTTCATTTTTTTCAACAAAACATTATTAATTTGTCAAACACAAAGTAGCCAGCAGACAACAATATCAAGGATTGGAGCTGAGATTCAAATTGTAAGTTCTAGTAATATACATGCTTTCGTTACTACCATCACATATCATTATTTAATTCCTATAACATGTTTCCGTTCCTGCAAGTATTCATGCCACCTTATTCAGCGCAGACAATAACAATTTGCCTTAGTAGACACTGGTAATATAATTATTTCTTAATAAACTTCAATAATAACGTCTCAAACAAAACCACGACAATAAAAATCATATCAAAGAACAGAGATGACTAGTCATTCAATTAGTAAACAATTAATAACGAACTTAAGGCTGTCTAATAACAGAAATGTTTTGGCCCCATCGGTGTCACATAGAAACAGCACCACAGTATTTCACTCCGGACTACAGGTCCTCGCAATGTGGACGTCACACCATCCCACTCCGGACGAAATGTCACCACAATGCGGACGTCATGCCCTCACAATCCAGACGAAATCCCACTTGGATGGCATGTCAACTCTTTCCAGCTAACTCGATTTGCTGTTTAGTTTGATCCAAATGTCCCATCCACATTTTTCTAAGTCCTTCCACAATATGCAATTCTCTGGTCACATGAATACAAAAAACAATATCATTATCCTATTTTTCGTAGTAACTCATTAACAATATCATTATTCCCTTTTTCTGTGTAACTCCATTAAAACCAACTTATCATTATTCCTATTTTTCTGTGTAACTCATTAACAATGAAATTTTTGAATAATGTCACATTATACACATCAGTGAAATTTCTTCTTACAAACTGTTCACTGCAATAAAGATTTTGCACGGCTAAACGAACAAAAACTTTCCTTACGAGACTTATTATATACCCCCCCCCTTAATTTACTAAAATGGATGGTGGGAAATAGTAAATTTGTGCTCATTGAAAAACACATGGTTTTAGGTACCGTAAAAGAGGTTATTTACGCTGGGGGTTAAGTACAGGTATTTTTCTATGTCCAGCATTACGCGTGGGAAGAAATACTCGGTAATTGAATATGACATATTTTATATCAGATATTTACAACTATACGCGTGGGAGAAATTTACACGCTTATTACATGACCATCTCCCCTCCCCCCTCAAAATGGAAAAAAAAAGATCAATGTATAAAAATCTCAATCAAACAAGATGTGCTTGTGAAACACTGTTGCCCCCGGAAGGGACTTGCCAAATGGATTAGGCATGCGAAATTTGAAAATTCTATTACTTACCATTCAAAAGTTATGGCTAATGTTAAAGATTTTGAAAAGTAGATCAAACTTCAAGGTCAGGTCAAGAATTTTGGTACCAGTAGAAAGGCCTTATCATAAGGAATACACATGTGAAATATGAAAGTCCCACCACTTGCCATTCAAAAGTTATGGCCAATGACTTAAAGTTTTTCTTGTGGACAAACAATCAGACAAACGTACAGCAGATGTGTTTGTGAAACACGAATGCCCCCATATCCACATGCCAGGACAGGAGCTTGTCATGAAGGATTATGCATGTTGAAACATGAAAGGTTATCCCTTTACCCATTCAAAAGTTACACCGGCCAATTTGCGGTAAAGTTTTTAAAATGTAGCTCAAAATTCAGGTTCGTCAAAACATTTTAGGTACCAGAATAAAAGGACTAAGTCATAGGAACACATGTGGAACATATTTAAAGCCCTTAGGCTAACCTCTTGCCATTCAAAAGGTTATGGCTAATGTTAAAGATTTTGAAAAGTAGATCAAACTTCAAGTCTTAGGTCAGGGCAAGAATTTTGAGTACCAGTAGAAAGGCCTATATCAATAAGGAATACACATGTGAAATATGAAAGTCCCCACATTGCCATTGCAAAAGTTATGGCCAATGTTAAAGTTTTTTCGTCGGACAAAACATCAGACAAACGTACGACCAACAAGATGTGTTTGTGAAACACGAATGCCCCCGTATTCCACATGCCATGGACGAGCTTGTCATAAGATTATGCATGTGAAATATGAAAGGTTTTATCCCTTACCATTCAAAAGTTACGGCCAATCGTAAAGTTTTTAAAATGTAGCTCAAAAAATTCAAGGTCAAACATTTTGGTACCCAGATAAAAGGACTAGTCATAAGGAATACACATGTGAAATATGAATGCCCTAACTCTTGCCATTCAAAATTATGGCTAATGTTAAAGTTTTTGAAAAGTAGGTTCACAAACTTCAAGGTCAAGGTCAGGTGCGTCAAAAATGTTGGTACCCATGGAAAGTATTGAATAAGAAACATACTTGTGAAATATCAAAGCACTAATACTTCATCATTCAAAAGTTATTGCTAAGGTTAAAGTTTTTGAAACGGTCTAGGTCAAAACTTCAAGTCAAGGTCAGTGAGGTCAACAATCTTGTGACCCACGAAAGTCTCTGTCATAAGGAACATACATGTGAAATATCAAAAAGCCCTAGTCTTATCATTCCAAAATAAACCTAAGGTTAAAGTTTTTTTGATAAAGTAGGTCAAACTTCAAGGTCAGGATGTCAACAATGTTCGGTACCCACAGAAAAGTCTTGTCATAAGGAACATTACATGTGAAATATATCAAAGCCCTAGTACTTACACATTCAAAAAGTTATAGCTAAGTTAAAGTTTTGAAAAGTAGGCAACTTCAAGCAGGTCAGGAGTGTCCAACAATGTTGGTACCCACGGAAATCCTGTCATAAGGAACATACATTGGTAAATATCAAAGCCCTAGTATTACCATGCAAAAGTTATACTAAGGTTAAAGTTTTTGAAAATAGGTCAAACTGTCAAGTCAAGGTCAGGAGGTTCAAAAATGTATGTTACCCAGTGGAAAGGTATTGAATAAGAAACATACTTGTGAAATATCAAAGCCCCTAATACTTATCATTCAAAAGTTATGTGCTAAGGTTAAACGTTTTGAAAAGTAGGCTTCAAACTTCAAGGCTCAAGGTCAGGAGTCACAATGTTGGTACCCACGGAAAGTCTTGTCATAAGAAAAATACATGTGGAAATATCAAAGTCCCTAGTACTTATCATTCAAAGTTATAGCTAAGGTTAAAGTTTTGAAACAGTGAGGTCAAACTTCCAAGGTCTCAAGTTCAGGAGGTCAAAATGTTTGTACCCACGGAAAGGTATGTTCATTAAGGACACATACATGTGAAATTCAAAAGCCCTCAGTACTTAACCATTCAAAATTATAGCCAAGGTTAAGTTTTCAGACAGAATACAGAAAGGACAAAAACAATATGCCCCCCGATCTTCGATCACGGCGGGCATAAAAACTATATGCCCGACCCCGAATCGAAGATTCCGGGGGCATAAATAGCATTAGCTATTTGCTGTAGTAGATATTGGTATCAAAATTGTTAAAAATACTCTATTACTCTACTGAATAAAGAATACGCAATCTCTTCATCTATTAATCAGACATATTCTGGACAAATTCCACTAACCAAGCAATGTCAGCCTAGGGGTTAAACTCGTGATGACAATAATGAACACATAAATGCACTAGTACCAGAAAATCTTGTTGTTCAGAGTCTACAACTTAGGTGAAGTTAAATTACTTTGCATTGAACATAATGATAATGGCTTAGCCTAAAACATAAAATACTATGTTTTATCAAAACACAAACCAGCAGAGCTTTTTCCTTTTGGCTGTTTTATTCACAGAACTGTTTCTCGAGGCACTCCTTTTTTCTGACCCACTCTTCCCCACTGTATCCTCCAGGCTCTGTGAATAAGTAAGGGAACAGAGGTTAACAAGGCAACGCAAGCATAGCATCCCCTCACAACACAAGATTTTTAAACAATAGGATTTACCCTCTCTTCATGGGCAACATTTGTGAAAGGTTTGATGATTCTATGATGAATGCTATGTCTTCTATCTTGCTCACAATATACTGAGGCAGTCAATAGTGACCTTGACCTTTGACTTTGAAAATTGATAGGAACATCCACTCTCCATGGGGAACATTGGTGGAAGGTTTGATGATTCTCTAATAAATGCTGTTACTTATATCTTATTCGCAGGGATTTTTGGCAAGTCAACAGTGACCTTGACCTTTGACCTTGAAAATCAATAGGGTTCATCCTCTCTTGGAGAGTCTCCATGGGCAACATTTGTGGAAGGTTTGATGATTCTCTGATGAATGCTGTGTCTCTTGTTCACAAGGATTTTAGTCAATAGTCCATAGTGACTTTGACCTTGAAAATCAATAGGGTTCATCCTCTCTCCATGGGCAATATTTGTGGAAGCTTTGATGATCCTCTGATGAATGGCCTTGCTTCTATCTTATTCACAAGATTCCGGACACGCACACACATCCGCACGGCAGCGATGCTATACTCCCTCAGCAACTAGTTGCGAGGGGATAAAAAGGTCATTAGGCCAAAAAATAAATAAAATTAATGTGTGTTTACAGTCACTTACTGGAAAAAACAGGGTTGGTAGGTCTGATGTTTACATTTTGTTTGTTTTTTTCTATTTAGTATGTATGTTTGTGTATTTATTGTATGTTTACAGTTTTGAACAGCCTGTCAACTAGTTTGAATGTTGTTATCTTGTGCAAAGTGGGGTAATAGTTAGTTAGGCTTTGAAGAGAGACAAAAAAAATTTCAATTAAAAGTTTATAGGGTCGGTTCCGGGTTGGATGACAGTAAACACACACATTTTTTTTTTGGCCTTATTTAAGTTTCCTCCAACCTGTGGAAATTCACTTGTTTCTCAATTACAACAATGTGATTCACATGCTGGTTGATTAAATAACAGAACAAAGTTTATATTTGACGAAAAGACAAACCTGTTTGAGTAGTCCATCCTGATGATACAGAATACGATTTAACAAAACAGCAAATGATTTTCGCCTTTGAATTCCGTTACATCTGTAGAGACCTGGAAGTTAATTAAAGTGGAGGTAACGAAGAGTTTTAATTAAACAGTTATTGGGAAAGCAAATTAACTCCTCATTCTCGGTCAGACAAGTTAACCGAATAATACACAGCAACAAGATCATATTCAAATGTATTTATCCAAGGAGAAAATCAATTGTTCATCAATTCAAACAAAATCATTTGGCTTAAATGCTTTGAACAATGCAAATTTATCTAATCAAATCAAATTACACAGTACACCATTTAGTGCGGACCATTTGGGTGGGGGTTTAGACTTTCAAGAATATAGTTACAGTACATGAAAATTAATCAGTTTCTACACATAAATTTATTGTTTTCAAATTTCGAAGAATTTAACACATCTGTGCCACTTCCATCAATATTTTTATAAAATTGATTTATTGGGAATTCTGTCACTCTGATCCAGTTTCAATACACATTTCGTCACAAGGCATAGGAAATAGGAACAAGAGGCCCATGGGCCACATCGTTTCCCTGAGCCACAGCTGCTTCACTAAGAAAGAGCAGTAGTTTGGGAATTAGAATGTACCACTGTAAACTAAATCTAACCTATGTCAGGTGAGGCATTATCTGACCAACTTAAATCTACTCCATATCGAGGAAGCTTTCAGGAAAGATACCCACTCTTCTGGTTCATGAAAAAGATTTTTAAAGAATGTCTCGTATATATCTGCATGTAAATCTTTGATCCCTATTGGGCCTCATATACCCCTGGGTCATGATTTGAACAAACTTGAATCTCCACTAGTATTAGCTTTCCTGGTCCAGTGGTTCTTGAGAAGAAGATTTTTAAAAGATTTTCCCTATGATATCTGAAATGTAAAACATGATATCCCCTATTGTGGCCACCATCATACCCGCGGGGTCATGATTTGAACAAACTTTAATCTCACATATCAGGAAGGCTTCATATAAATTCCAGTTTTCCTGGCCAGTGGTTCTTGAGAAGAAGTTATTAAAGATTTCCCTATATACTGCATGTAAAACCTTTGACAATCCCCATAATATAGATGGCCCATCAGATACCCTGGGGGTCATGATTTGAACAAACTTGAATTCTCTCTATCAGGAAAGCTTTCCATATAAATTTGCAGCTTTCCTGGTCCAGTGGTTCTTGAGAAGAAGATTTTTAAAATTTTTCTATATAATCATGATGTAAAACTTTGATCCCCTATGTGGCCCCATCGTACCCCCGGGGGGTCATGATTTGAACAACTTGAAATCTCCTCTATATCAGAAAGCTTCCATATAAACTTCAGCTTTCCTGGTCCAGTGGTTCTTGAGAAGAAGATTTTTTAAAGATATTTCCCTATATAATCATATGTAAACTTTGATCCCCTATTGTGGCCCCCATGTACCCCCGGGGTCATGATTTGAACAAACTTGAATCTCCTCTAATATCAGGAAGCTTTCATCATAAATTTCAGCTTTCCTGGTCCAGTGGTTCTTGAGAAGAAGATTTTTAAAGATATTCCATATATACATCATATGTAAAACTTTGATCCCTATTGTGCCCCATCGTACCCCGGGGTTCATAAAAATTTGAACAAACTTGAAATCTCCTCTTATATCAAAAGCTTCCATATAAATTTCAGCTTTCCCTGGTCCAGTGGTTCTTGAGAAGAAGATTTTAAAGATATTTCCTATATAATCATATGTAAAACTTTGATCCCCTATTGTGGCCCATTGTACGATACGGGGGTCATGATTTGAACAAACTTGAACTCTCCTCTATATACGGAAGCTTCATAAAATTTCAGCTTTCTGGTCCAATGGTTCTTGAGAAGAAGATTTTTAAAGATTTTTCCTATAAATCATATGTAATTCTTTGATCCCCTATTGTGGCCCCATCGTACCCCTGGGGGTCATTATTTGAACAAACTTCGAATCTCCTCTATATCAGAAAGCTTCATATAATTTCAGCTTTCCGGTCCAGTGGTTCTTGGAGAAGAATTTTTAAAGTATTTCCTATATAATCATATTGTAAAACTTTGATCCCTATTTGTGGCCCCATTGTACCCCCGGGGGTCATATTTGAACAAACTTGAATTCCTCTATATCAGGCGAAGCTTTCATAAAATTTCAGCTTTCCTGGTCCAGTGTTCTTGAAGAGAGATTTTTAAGATTTTTCCTATAAAAATCATTATTAAACTTTGATTCCCGTATTTGTGGCCCCATCGTACCCCCGGGGGTCATTATTTGAACAAACTTGAATCTCCTCTATATCAGAAAGCTTTCCAATATAATTTCAGCTTCTGGTCCAGCTGGTTCTTGAGAAGAAGATTTTTAAAGAATTCCATATAATCATATGTAAACTTTGATCCCCTATTGTAGCCCCATCGTACCCCGGGGTCTGATTTGAACAAACTTAACTCCTCATACAGAAGCGTCAATAAATTTCAGCTTTCCTGTCCAGGTTCTGAGAAGAAAATTTTCAAATGACACCTCCTATTTTTGCATTTTCGCGATTATCTCGCCTTTGAAGGGGGCCTGGTCTTCATTTCAACAAACTTGAATCCCCTTCACCCAAGGATGATTTGTACCAATTTGGTTGATTTTGGGCCCAGTGGTTCTTGAGAAGAATTCGAAAATGTGAAAAGTTACGGACAGACGGAACAGACAGACGGACGACGCGACAACAGGTATCAGAAAAGCTCACTTGAAACCTTCGGTTCAGGTGAGCTAATATACTATGCGTGATATGAAAAATTATCACATGACTGTTATCAACTGTATAAAGGGGTAAATATGTGATAAAAGGAAATAGCCTATTTAAAGCAATAAAAAGCTTTGCTCTAATTGGATCTCACCTGGAAAAGCTTGCTCTGCACCTTTGAGGAATCGTATCCGGTAAGTCTGGATTCCCGCTTCTCTCTGGGACTCTATCACATCCACATACCTGTTTACTGCACTAATGAATTTTAATACCCTCTCCTGCAATTCAACACCTGGGTCACATCCAGGCAGAATGCATTGCGAGGGAACAGACGTAATGTCGTCATCAGAATACTCCTCATCAGAAATTAACGTACAAAACAATTCTGGCACACTGTCTTTGGAATCACCGGTATGTTTCACAGGATGTGATAAAACTTCAACATCAGTCAATCCTGTTCTCGCACCTGATTGGTCATCTATGTCACATGACCTGCCTTCTTTGTCATCACTTGATATTTCCATCTCTGTGATATTGTTACATTGAATGGTTAAACTTGCATCTTGATTTGGCACTTTTTCCATGGAATCGGAGCTTTTCACATTTATATCACACTTAGCACAATGCTCAGTAATTTCAGTATGTAGGTCATGTGATTCGTTTGCCTGCTCGTCTGACCCCGTATTCTGATCACAATGTTCATCCCCTGACTCGGTCACCACCTCTGCCACCGTTGCTAACATATGGAGAATCCTATATTCGTCTTGAGATGATTCAAGAGCTGCCACTTTGTCATAGACTCGCTGAATTCTCGAGGACTTCACTTCATCAGAAAGCGGAGATGAGAAGCTGTCGTTTGGACTAGTGGTATTGCTAGTATTGTCCAGTTTTTTGATTGGAGTACACAGACTTTCAATATTGTTTTCAATCACAACTTTGGGTGACTTTTCCTTGGAATTTATCTGTTCGATTGAATTTGTTTCCTCACAGTCGACATTTTCACCGTTACTGGCGGTAACAATCTCACTGGGAGTTACAGAAAAATCAAAATTCTGGTTTTGATCAAACCCACACAGTCTTTCACCATTATCCATCTCTTTGTTTTTGAAATCTCCATCCTTCACAATTTCCTCATTGTCAGAGACTAGGCTGGCAGGTGGTTTTTCCTCTTGATTCCTCTTCGTAATGTTCTCTATATCGCAATGTTTTATAACATTCAGAATCTCCGATTTCTCTTCATTTCCTCCATTCCTGTACACAGGCACCTGAGACACAGACTGACTTTTCGAGCCTTTGTTCTTCTGTTTCAGCGTTTTACCGTTATGCTTGATGGCTGTACACAACGTATTCCCTTTCTTTTTATCCTTTTTCGTCGGAACTACAGTATGAACAGTGTTGTTGAAAAATTCCTCATATCGTTTGGGAACTCTCTTCTTTCTAATTTCTGCTCTCCTTTTCATCCCTGGTAAGTCTTCCGTCTCAGTTGAATTTGTTGTCGTCTGATGAAATGGCGAAGACTTCCGCGGAGATAACAGCAACAAGTGCTTTTTGTCTGCTTGTCCGTCAGAGAAACTATCATCAAACGGATTCTTTGATACTTTTTCCCCACAAATACTTGAACTTAGAACTCCATCAAACAGATTTAACCCTCCTTTTTCAATCTCTTGAATTACAAACTCTTCTGAAGGTAGTCCATCTTCCATGCCGATGGCCTGAATCACCGAATCCACAGAAGTAGGGTATTCCAGTCCGTCCGAGTCATTCAAGTACTCGGGCATCAGCATCGCTTCACGTGCTGCCATCTCCAGAATGGATTCCTCCGTCATGTTATCCATTTCAGTGCTCAGTTTCGCCGATTCTCTCATCTGATCATTTTCAGCGCTCAGCTTGGTTGATTCTCTCATCTGATCATTCAAGTTTTGACCAACCGAAGAACGGGTCAAGCTAGCGTAACTCACAATCCCTGACAATTTCACCGGTGACTCAACATCACTGCTCTCGTTCTCGACAGACCTGTTCAGATAGTTACATTCACTGATGTTTATTTTCCTGTTGTACGATCTTTTAACTCTAAACTGGTTCTCCCTGTGCGCAGGCTTGGTCGTAAATCTCACGTTACCGTTTGGCATTTTCAAAACCGTTTCAGATAAGCTTCTCATAGCGACTGGTTTTGTGCCAGGGCCCATAGTAATGCTGGTTCGTCCTGGTGACTCTGGCGCCGGCTTAGCGATTTTTGGCAGGCAGCGCTTACTGGAGATGGTCACCGTGCTGGGATTCAGTGTAAACACCACCCCGTTCACCTCTCCGTCATCCAGTCCATCGATTTCTTTGTCCCAAATCTCCTCAAATTCTCCACACTTGAAATATTTCTGCAAGAGCATTTGTGTCTTCTGGTGTCCCAAACAACACATACATCGGACAATCACCGTGTCGATCCACAGCGTGTTATGAACGGGGATGTTGTTCATAACGAAATACTTATCCACGCAGGACGGGGCGGGCCGGGGCCGCGACTGCAGATTAACTAAACGACTCTGAAGTACCTGCAGAGTGGAGAGTTTAAAACTAACCAATTCCTTCAGGGAGATAAAGCACTTGTCTTTGATCTTAAAGGTGTTGAACTGAGTCCCGCCCACTAACAAGCGCCCGATCTTCATCCTCTCACTTTTGACAGCAGTTTGCTGTGAATTTCGCGGCGATGACGTTTTCTTGTTGAATGCGCTTTCAATAACCTCCCTTTGACGCAGCGCCATCTTTTGCTCCTTGTAAGTTATTCCCACGGGACAATCAATGGCTTCGTAGCGATCTAGGTTGTCGCAACACTTGCGGGCTCCCCCGCACTTGGAGCACCTGGTATGCTTCTCCAGAATCTTTCGGTAGTATATACCAGTAGCGGCCTCCGTCAGTTTGTTAGTTTCTGAATCCAGTCTGGAGTGTCTGTTTAACAGACATCGACACAATTCTCGTAGGCTTCCTAGTGAAATTAGGTCATGAACATCCGAGTCGATGCATCCTCTCTGTTTCAGATACGCCAGCTCTTCCAAGGTCATCAGGTCCATGTCGCACTTCATGTCCGATAAATAAGTTTTCACCTCTTTCTGAAATTTTGGAATCAGCCGTAGCATGATTTCTCTCACACTGATGAAGTACTTTTTGTCTCTTAAAATGCCAACAAATTCATCACAGCCGATGACCAGAATATGTATCTGAGGCAGATAATACATCTGCTGCATGTGCAACCAGATCTGCTCGATATGAATCTCCGATCCCAAATCCAGTTTGTCACAGATGCACACTTCCGGATAGTTGGAGAAATCCGGCCAGTATATACTGACATGTTTTTTCACTTGCAACATCTGCCGCTTCGGCATTAATTTCCGCGGAAGGCTTGGACAACCTGAGGGTTCACTTTTCGCCAGGTTTGTTTGCAATCCATCGCTGTGCAGATACACCGTGTAGCTATCTGAGCTATAACTCGGGGTGTTGCTCGGGGGCCGGAGTGACACGAACTGTTGGGCATGCCGGGGCAGAGCCCCATGCCCGGGGTTTGGTGCTGTAGACGACAGGAAACTTCCATTGCGATAAAAGCTTCCATTCGATGACGGCTTGTACAGCGAGGTCCTGTATGTATTTTTCACTGGTGACACAGCTGGGATAAGAGACGGTCCCACGCCAGCTGCATGGGACTGCGCGAGATTGGCAGGGTACGGCAGTGAAGGACGGGAAGGTGTAAATTGAGCAGTGTTTATATCATATAAAGCTCCCTGATTAGATGCACTCAGCAAGGGATGTCCCCCAGCGTGAGGTAAATACCCATTCTTACTGTAAGTCTGTACGCTTGGAGACACTAATTTCGCCTGCTCTGTATACACGGTGGGAATATCCGAGTGCTGCTGCTGCTGTTGGATAGTGTTCATGTTTACATCGGTGAGGATTTGCGGGACAACACACCTGGCGTCCTGTGGGACAATACACCTGGCGTCCTGCGGGACAACACACCTGGCGTCCTGTTGGAACACCTGAGGTTGACCGTTGTCGCCTGCTGGTTGATTGAGGTCCACATACAGATTTCGCGGAGTTGCGGACACGTTTCTGTTTGTCTGAGGTAGCTGTTTCGGAGTAGACATAATGCTCTGTTGGTATTGAGAGGAAGGTGTGGAGAACACCTGGACAGGCTGGTAGGTGGAGAGGGCCACATTGGACTGTAACGATTGGAACGGAGGCAAAACTGTATTCTGTGCCACTGTCTGAAGCACGGAAAGTTCACTGGCGGTGCCCTGTAGGTGTGGGCTGCTGAGAGTTGATTGGCGGTCCTGTAGGTGTGGCTGTGAGAGTTGATGGCGGTGCCCTGTAGGTGTGGCTGTGAGATTGAACAGGCGTGCCTTGAAGGTGTGGCTCTGAAAGTTGATTGGCGTGCCCTGAAGCTGGGGCTCTGATAGTTGATTGGCGGTGCCCTGTAGGTGTGGCTCTGAGAGTTGACAGGCGGTGCCTTGAGGGTGTGGCTCTGAAAGTTGACTGGCGGTGCCTTGAAGGTGGGGCTCTGAATGTTTTTTGGTGGTGCCCTGAAGGTGTGGCTCTGAAAGTTGATTGGCGGTGCCTTGAAGGTGGGGCTCGGAATAATTTTGAGGAATAATCAGAGCCTCTGTTGTTAAGTTCTCGTTCACAGAGATTACTGGAGACTCGAGAACAGACTGATCAATGGTATGAGAAACGGAAGTCAAAATACCTGAAGTCAAGTTTGATGGAACTGAAAACACAGAGTTCTTTATTGGATCTGAAAAACTTTCCTGATTGTGGGCGAGTTCATTTTCACTAATTTCTGGAGGCACTACACAATGGTTCACACTTTCTGTAATAGACAATACCACTGTTCCAATAGCGTTTGGATTATCAGTTATTGTTGACACCACGGAGGGATGTGAATGGGACACAGGTGTGGTATTTCCTTGCGAAACTGTCACTGGGATTCCAAAATCAACTGAGCTTACGCACTCAGTAACACTAAGACTACTGACCGGACTAACTAAACCACAGTTACTGTTGAGATCTCCCACCACCGAGTTACTGGAGACAGGGGGGTCCTGAGCGCTGGGTTTAGCTGATAACATGGAAGAGCCGACAGCCGGTAATGAAATTCTGGTCTGCATCCCCGCTGACATTACATATATCGACCCCGCTACAGGGTCAGAACTGTAACTCGTGCTCTCCGCTGTTAAAATGTCCTCCGTGTTCACTTCCTCCTTCGAAGTCTTCACAGACGAATCCGAAGTTTCGGTAACTTCGTCCAAAAGTTGATTAAGCGAGTTCAGAGTGTCTATATCGATTCTGCCGAGTATATTTTCGGAGTTGATGGTGACCACGTTTGCCGCTCCTCCTTTGACAGGGGAAAGCGTGATCACCTGCTCCATCACATGATGTGGTGTCACCGCGGGGGTGGGGGTGGAACATTTCACGGTAGCAGAGTCTGTCGCCTCTGTTGTCTCCGGCACCGACTTGTCCGGTAAGTAGTACACATAATTGCCAGCCAGGTCCTTTGCCACTTTGGGTTGAACAGTTGGAACTAAAAAGCAAAAACAAATCATTACTAGGTTTGCTATGCATAATAAGATAATGAAGTTAGAGAATATCCAGAGGCCCATAGACCTTAACAATCACCTGGGTTTAAACTTCGCACTTGCCCACTCGCCATTTGCTAGTAAAATGTTGTGTGGGCTCCTAACTTTGGTGTCACACTTGCCCACATGGCGAGTGATTTATTTGAATAAGAATTGGTCTAATTGTATCAAGGTTCAGTAAATTGACCAGATGCATGATAACCTTTATTCAACCACTCTAAATATTTCAATTCATTCAAACAGAATAAAGAAATAAACGCATACAAAATGTAGAGTGTAGGACTTTTTGCCCTTAATGCGATTCATTCACATGTATACATGTCTCATAATTTAGATATTTATTACTTCATTTACTTGTATTAAACGTTTCATTAGATGTGGGCTAGCATGTTTTATTGTGGGCTCCCAGAAATGACATATCAGGAGCCCACATGGCTCCTGGAAATTTAAGTTAAGTTTAAACCCTGATCACCCAAGTAGCACATATTAACTTTAAAAAATTCAAGATTTGCACTCAGTGACATCTACACCATAACCAAAACTGAACTTTTCTACAGTTGAACTTCAATATTTTGAACACTGATACTGTGGAATCATCATTGTTCATGGGGGACCAATGTTCGTGGATTTCGTGGATCACTCTCACCCATGAATTTACGTCCCCATGAGCATGTTTTATTTTCCTTTTAATCTTTATAAATATCATAGTTTATACTGTTCGCATTATTTTATCAATTACGTTGACCACCACCATAACTCAGTTGGTAGAAAGTTTTGGTTACCCACGAACATCGCCCCCCCCCCCCCCCCCCCCAAATTAAAGAATTCCACAGTATTCTGAAATACATGGCTATGTCAAAAGTGATTCAGGAGACCCAGCCACCTATTTTCTAAGTATTTTACCATCAATATCTCAAATCCCCAAATATCTCAATTTTTTCCTCAGACCCATTAAGATCCGGATAACGAGGTTCGACTGTATATATGCAGATGAACTTCGGTATCTCAAACACTGAATATCAAATACCATGGTTATGTCAAAGTGATTTGAAGGTCTCAGCTACCTATTTACAGACTCTGAGTATTTTTACCCTGGATATCTCGAATTCACGGATATCTCGAACTTTGTTTTTGGTCCAATCGAGTTCAAGATAACGAGGTTCGACTGTATATATATTTCCAACGTTTTCGCCTTTGATATTTTTTTTACCAACAGCAATGATCACCATTTCCTCATGAATGCAATGCAGTTGTGCACAACATGCTTATGATTCATGATAAATATAGCACACATGTACAGTAGAACTTCGGTATCCCGAACACTGATATCTCGAATACCATGGATAAGTCGAAGTGATTCGGAAGTCCCAATCAGTAATTCTTTAAAATATGTATTTTACCCTCAATATCTCGAATCCTCGAATATCTTGAATATTTATCTTGGTCCCATCGAGTTCGAGATAACGGGGTTTGACGGTTTTCAATGACTGTCAAAATGAAAGTAGAATGTAAATATACAAAATAAATTTCATTTTGGAAATACAGGAGAGAAGAGACAGTAGTACTTCACACCAGCATGATGCTCACAGTGCGCTAACACGCTTTATAAAGTATGTTGGCATAGAGCATCGCAGTTTATGCCCTCGTGTATTTTCCAACCTGAAAGGATGAAGTGCAGTCTCCATATGCGCTGGCCCCTTTTTACATTGACTACAAACTTAAAACTACTACACTAAAGTTAGATTTTTTTTACATAAATGCCACAAAGAATGATTTCTGAAAACTTTTGATAGTTCCCTTTGTTTATTGCCATGTGGAATGCTGAAAAATTGACTGATTTTTAAACCTCATACCGGGCAGTTTTCGTCAGAGTTTGTAATCTTTCGTTCCTTCATGAATAATGATAAAAGGAGTGGGTGGGTCTAACAGAATGAATAGACCGCATGCATGCGATTCCCGTGTTTGTAAATAAACATAGAACAACGTCAATCTCACACTATTTTAATTCGATGTATAATATCTTTATTTGAATTTATATACTAAATTCAACAATTTAAGCACAAAATATATCCCTATCTTTCAAATATATAATGGAATGCGATATTTTGATTGATGTAATATATTGCCTGCGTGTGCCAGCATGTATGTGTTACATTTTATAATAAAATATATGTAATGTTGTAAAATTAATTTGATGAATAAACATATAAATCCTAATATCTAGTGGCATTTCACCTTGCAAAATTTATGTAAAAACTATCATTTGTTAATATCTTTCGCTAGCCGAAGGGTTTCGGTGCACGCCGCCTCCCTGTGCGGGGAGCGGAATGGACCCGAAAACCCTTGGCTAGCGAATTGTGCTTGAAAAACTACACGTATATTTTAATATAGTTTACAAATCTAAATCAACAATTATTCAAAGTAGATTAGTGTGTTGGTAAATAAATTATATATCTAAGACACTTTTTTAAAAAAAATCACGAGATGTTGAAAAGACTATGAAAGCAGGACAATGCATCAAATCACGTGTGTATTCGGTCTTTGTATATAAAGAGCGAGAGATTCCAGGTTAGGTCAATGGTTCAAATCTGGTTCCATAATGGATGGTGCTAGTGAATATTTTTCCCAATCTTTTTTTAAAATATCGGCGATTTACATTACGGGGATCGCTGTTACGAATTTAAAAAGTTTTTAATGATATTCAAACACAAGCCGAATCCTGTAACCGATGGTTTCATCGAATTCCAATGTTTCTTGGGTTGTAAAAGTGTGGGCGGGCTAAATCTGCCTATTGAGAAATGCCAGCTATCAGAAAACCCCAAGCATTGAATCTTAGAACTTATATATGTTTGTGGCAAATGTATACATCATGTAGGCAATTTAATCAATAAAGTAACAATGTTTGAATGAACTGAATCATGTAAATTTTAACATAAACAAGAAAATTTATTTTATAAACATAGTTGGGGGGCTGCTATGCATATGCCATTTCTCTTCATCCTTTAATTCTAATGTAACACCACTATCGTTCTGAGAGTTGAATTTTTGGTAACCCAGTCCCTCAAACACAACTGTATTTCAAATTCTATTCACCATGACTTGCAAAAAATATCCCAGTGACTGTTACACAGGTGTACTGGACACCAATGAATACACCAGTTTCGAGATATGTACAAGTTATTTCCCTTTGGAAAATTCTTGTAAATAGTAAGGCACAAAAGAATTTCTTTACATGAGGGAGTGGGACGAATCTCCATCACATATGTTAATGTACTCAGTCTCTCATACTCTGTTTCAGCACCCAAAATTGATTGATAAACAAACTATATTTTAAAGAGTAAAAGATACAAATTTAGAGAGCATTGCCAATTAGATAAATGGAATTCCTTTTATATCATGTTATATCATTAGTCGTTAGGTATCATATCAGTCTTCGCGCTTAGCCTTTTTTGCTACAAGCCCAGAGGGCAAGTGATAGTACAAAATTGGTAGCCCGAGTAAAATTTTACTGGCCCCAATGTTGTATAAGAGTGATTCATTTAAGTTTATTTCACTAAGATCATACAAGAATTTGCATCCTATTTATATTTTAGTATCTTGCTGGAAATTTTTTTTTACTGGCCCATCGGGCATGTGCGTCAATAATTTTTGGTAGCCCGATCCCGATTTAACTAGCCATGGTCATCGGGCTACCGCTTAATTTTGAAGACTGTCATATCCAAGATATTACACTGTTTTACTTTCGTTAAACATTTCTTCTATTTTTATTTCCTACATTTACAATTTAATTGAGAAGAAACCACTTGTATCAATCTTCCTTCGACAGCCCACCGTTCCATTAAATGCACCTCCTGAGTCCTACACAGAAGAGCTTGTATCTCGAAATCGGCATATTTCAATGGTCATCTAATTATGCAACTCAAAAAACAGCTGCAAGTTAAATTCTTTGATTGGAAGCTTTGTTGTGAGTGATTCTTATGAATCGGAAGCTATTGGTTGTGAGTGGTTATTTGGTGATCAAATGATGAACATTATCTTAAAAACAAAAGCAGTGCCAGCAACAATAATTATTCACTTTTACTGAAGATAAAATTAACAACATTTAGAAAACAAAAAAATGTCACCTAATTCGCTTGGGCTTGGAGCAGGTAATTCCTTGGACATCTTTCACTTTTGGAGCTGTAAAACACAAAAAACAATAAATAGCTCAATCATATTTTCTAAAGCTGTAAAGCACCCCCCCCCTCCAATGAAACACTGACACCCCTAAATTCCACATGCCAGTAGAAGGTGCTTGCCAAAAGGATTATGCATGTGAAATATGAAAGCCCTATCACTTACCATTCAAAAGTAACAACAATTGTTAAAGTTTTGGAAAAGTAGGTCAAAGTTCAAAGTTAAAAGATCTAAAATTATGGTACATTGTAGAAAGGGGGTGTCATTAGGAATAAACGAATGAAACATGAAAATTCTATCACTTGCCATTGAAGATTTTTAATATATAAAGACAATTTTTTTTCCTTTCAAAATCTGCAGATTACCACATGTCTATCACAAAATATGGCTCCGTTTTTCAACCCCTTGCCCCTTCCAAAGTCGTTTTCATAATGAGGTCAACACATATTGGTAACTTACACATCATCAAAATAACTCTGCAAGTAAAAATAAGGGTAGCCATTTTCTAATCTTAGAAAAAATACTCCCACTCCGACTCTTCTACCCCCATTTCTGTACTCAATGAATTTATTTTATTATCGTGGTTAGATTCGCTGCATTTCTGTACTCAAATCTACCAATTTATTTCATTATCGTGGTTAGATTCGCTGCATCGATGATTTTCCTAAATGAATCAAGATATATTTGTCGCCAGTGTACACAAATTCTATCGAACGAAAACGACAACACCAATTAGTGTAATATCGTCATATCAACTGGAACAAAATTTACAATTTTTTTAATTTTAGACCATGCGCTTGCATATTGCACCAGGCTTCAATTTAGCTGTGGACTGAATTGACCACAAGGCCAAAAAAAAAAAAAATGTTTGTTTCAGGTTACCTCAGATTTTAAAAAGGGTCGGTAGGCAGAGTTGTCTTACCAGCAAAACCGGAAAATGTTTATAAAGTCCGATGAATTTTGGTTAACAATCAAGTTGGAAATTTCACCTCTGTACATGCATGGTTTTTTAATGTAGTTGTGATATTGACAATACGTTTGAATCTGCATATATTTAATTCAATAAATAATAAATTCAAGTGCTTTTTTTTTTACTTGGAATTGAGTAACAGCTGATTGCAATGACGCAAATCTAGACAATTTTTTGAAACATATTAAATTTTGAATTGTAAGCATGTATGGATGGAAACTGCTAATAAAACAACATTTGTTAGGTGAATTTGATGTTGTCATATGCCACGGACAAATGCATTTGTGTGATGTAATGGAAATCAATGTTACAAGCATGCTAATGCTCGCAAATGCACCCATCTAAGCAGCCTTCGGAAAACAAGTCTGCATAATTATTCAATGCATAAATGTAATTGCCTTACATCTATGTTTTATAAGACATTTACAACCACATGGATGACATACAAACGGATCAAATTAAAGTTTCTTTATGGAGGCAAAAACATATATGAAACATACATGAAAATTATATTGGGAATTCTACATACCCTTAAAACGGTAACAACTTTAAAGTTCACTGATAGGATTAGTTAATTGTTTTACTGATATAAAATATGCAGTGTTAAAAAAAAAAAACCAAAGGGTTGAAATAAGCCCCCAAGTTAACATATGGAATCAGTGAAAAAAGATAACCATGCTCTTAACACAATAAGACCAGGGAGTAATTATGCAACCGAGAGGAAAATTCAGGGCTGGAAATAATTAATGGTCCAAGCGTCTGGGGCTAGTTAATAATAAGAAGCATAATGCTTTCTTCATAGCCGAGAGGTCATGATTTCAAGCCAATTTGCGCCAAGTTTAAGACAGAGTTCTTGAAAAGTGTCGGTAATGTCGGATTATCCGATAAAAATAGTAAATGTCCGATACAAGTTACTATACTGTCGGTCCCGATGTCCGATAAAGATCAGGATCGAAGTTGAAATTGTATACCAATTAAAATGGCGGCCATGTGACCCATAAAATTTCAAATACTATGTCAAAACACGGCCAAATGCAAATGAAAATTGGAAATCGGTAAGTAACCTGTAGTAAAGAAACTACGAGGAGAAAAAAGAAACCGCCTGCTTTCAAGGGGCTCGTTAGTAATTTGTAGAACCGTGACTTCAGGTTTTGACTCGGAAACTATTTCTGAAATCCGACACTTATACAAGGTTTGTGTCAGAGGAAGGAGTGAAATAAACACGATAATGACAGACAATACAGAGAAATATGGTGTGAGAGAGGAATGAGTGTTGAGAGAAGAAGATAAGAGGAGAAGATGAAGAGAAGAGGAGAGAGAGAGAGAGAGATGAGAGCAAGAGAGAGAGAGAGAGAGGAGAAGAGAGTAGAGAAAGAGAGAGAAGAGAGAAGAGAGAGAGAGAAGAGAGAGAGAGAGAAAGAGAGAAATTGAGGGAAAGACAAGATTTAGAGACATAAGTGGGGTAAGAGAAAGTGGAGATAAGGAGAAAATGAAGAACGAGCTTATAGTGGGAATATTTATATTTACTAAAGTGAAAAAGAGGACTAAGAGTGCAAAGAAAATAAAGAAATTTATGAACCTGTAGCTGTAAATGGAATGAATTCAATTAGTTTATGTGAATAAAAATATTCAAAAACCTCAAAAGTAATGTTAATTTTTCCGGACTGACAAATTTTGTTTGGCTGACACTATTTCTAAAGTGTCAGTTCCAAATTGTCGACCCGCTTCCAAAAAAATTTCAGGAACTCTGTTAAGATGTAAACATATGTTGCGATTGCTCCTACATCAAATGCTCAAGCATTCAGAAGCAAGAATCATGGGTCTTTCCAGTACAACAGTAAAAGTGGGATTCCCCTGTAGCGACAGGAATTGGCATGTTGAAGAACCCTCAACAGACTTGGAACACTTTCCCTTTTGAGAGATTTTCTCCCCAAAACGTGATTATCCCTCTCTAGCGAGAAGATAAACAGTATCATATACAGGTGTTTTGCTGCTTTTCTTGAAAATTTAATAGCAAATCCTGTGAATTGCTCAAAAAGTGCTACAAACAGTGTAGACATCTGACTCCTTTGCCCCTCAATAGCTAACTTTTTTTGTTTTCATTGACTAGAGAGTTAGAGAATACCAATAGCTAATGAGAGCGTGCGTAAAACTGAGGACGATCGGCTAACCGGAAGTTACGAGTCATTTAGTTTTGAGTTGTTTAGACAGTGGATTTTTAGTCTGGACAATGGAGCATTCAATTTGAGGATCAATGTCAGTGTTACAGAGGGGGTGAGGACCGCGAGGTAAGGGAGTCTATAGGAGGTACAGGAAGGGGGTTTCCGGTAAACATTGTATGGGTTTGTTAGATGCTAAAATGGAGAAGAAAAAATTCTTATAGCGGTGATCTATATTTGGATCCCAGAAAAGATGGAGACCTTGTATTGTTATATAGCATACTTTGCAAAGTTTATGAAACATGTGCCTGTGTCAATGCTACAGCGATGAGCACACAACATAGACCTTAATTTGTGATACTCCACCTTTCACCTACAACTTGTAATGTCATTATAAGAATGAAAAATTCTTAACAGGCTATAAGACAACAAAAAAGAAATCTGCTGTTGATGCTAGTTTGAATAAAAAGGCCATTAGATCTAGCCCAAATTATGAAAATATTTCATACTTGTTCAATATAGGAATTTGGCCAGTCGTTTTCATATCCACTGGTCCCATGGGGCAATACTATTCTATTTAGAGAAATGGACAGGCATCTAGCCTACACCCACTTCTCTTCACAAACCTTCGTGATTGATTCTGGAAAACATGTAAATGTCGGAACCGGAGACGGTTTACACTTTGATCAACTTTTCAACTCAAATATGCCTGGCTTTACGTAACAGACAAGTTATTCCAATAATTTTAACATTAATGCATGCATCTGTCACAATGAAATCAACACTTACATGTTGTTAATCCATTTTCACGTCCCTTGTTCCGAGTTTAAATTGTTTGTTAATCTCTGTGGGTGGTATAAAAAATTTGAAGTCGGAATATTTGGAAAAATGAGTAAACACGTATCTATTTGTGTCTCATAAAACTTTTTGACATTTAATTTTGATTCAAACACGTTTTCCTTTTAATATCAACAAAAAGAATCCTGTTGATCGAAACACAAAGCTTCTTGAGAACTAAAATGCATCTTTATAATTTTTTCCCAAATTTTTCGACTTCAAACTTTTGATATTTTTCTACCGCCAATTAGGACTAACAAACTATTCAAACCCGGAACAGAGAATGTGTAAAAATGGATTAAAAGCAAGTAAATGTTGATTTTCTCGTGGTAGGTGCATGTTTTAATATTAAAATTAAGGAAATGGCACGACTGTTACTTATATTTGAGTTGAAAAGTCGATTGAAGTCTCCGGTTCTAACATTTACAAGTTTTCCTGAATCCTGGTTTGCGAAGAGCAGTGGATGTAGGCTATGCCTGTCCACTTCTCTAAAGAGAATAGGGGCAAAACAAGTTTCAATGGACTAGTAAAAACTTTTTAATTTTTTTTTTCCTACAGTATCTTGGAATCTTCAATTAAATCTCAATCATGAAATGCAGAATGAATTCATGAATTGAGTTTGTTTAGTATATCTTGTGTCATTTTGGAATTTCAAACATCTTACAGCAGTGAGCACTCTTGCTCAATGCATCTGTTCCAGCCTCTGTCCGAGTAAATTCGAAATGAAATAATGGCGCTATTCACCAAGACAAAAACATACCTGATAGTAGCATCTATATAAAGCTTTAACATACATTGACCTTCATTGCAATTAAATACTTAGATAAAAATTACCATATATGCATCACATAGCAACGCAAAATTCCCTGCACATTTTGAAAAAGCAACAAATTTCCTCTACAATAATTTAGCGCGACCAATCAAGAACCTCGTTATCATGTGCAACCTGCGGTATATTGAACCCGATCAGAAGAACATCGAATCGGTCGCCAAAATATTCTGGACTACATACGACCAACACATTCTTGTCTCTCCTATATTTTTTTCCATGCCCTTCAACATTAAATTCCTAAATCCGTCCATTAGAATTAATTACATGCACATTTTGAGTTAATTTTAATGTTTAGATTGCTTAATTATGTTATTCTAATGGTCAGCAAAAATTGTCGAGTTACAAGTAAGAGACAGCACTTCCAATTCATTGTTATGTAAACAAAGCACGTGTAATGTTTTTGTTTACATATATTGAATATGTTAGCTCGTAGACATTTCTGTTCCTAGGCCTAATTAAGAGGTTTACACCTGGGATTTGGACTGTCAATTATATATATATATTTTTTTTTTTTTATCCGGAAGTGTATTTTTTATTTCTACATTGAAGGAGAATTGGGAAATTAAAAAGAAAAACTGGGGTTGGCATGCTTGTTATTGAGCTACAGTGTCACAGTTTAAACATGGTCTAGCTTTTTGCACAAATTTACTATATACTGAAGATACTTGGTTTGTCTGTTGTTGTAAACAAATCCTAACAGAAATCAATCATTACAGATACATTAATATCAATCTTGTCTTCTTACAGCACAGATAACAAAAAAAAAAAAAGAAAAAAAAAAAA
>CAJDSM010033277.1:0-13038 GCA_903981925.1 Ostrea lurida
AATTCAATGATCTAGTAACTAAATGACCTAATCTTTCCAATTTTTTTTTAAAAACTCTGTTGTAAAACCGTCGTTCCTGGACTAGTATTGTTTTTCATTTTTTTTAATGTGTCTGTTGTTTCTTTGTAAGTTATCTCCCCTTCTAAATTGTTGGCTTCTTCATGTGATAATTTTTATATTATCAAATGAAACAAACTTAGACTTTAGTAAATTTGATTAAACAATAACGAATACCANTTATTAGATCTACTTATGACCTGAAACTCCTAATTTGCAGACGTTAGAAATTTGATTAAACAATAACGAATACCAATTTTATTTTTGAATGATTGACTTCACAATCATTTCATCGAAGTATTCATATTTTGACTTAAGCTGAAGATGTTTCATGATCCCGGGGCCAAAACGTTAAACAATACACAATTAATCAATCAATCAATATTTCTCTTTAGTCAAGTGTATAGTGTAACGTTAAATGTTGGACAATTATCAGCTAATTTCACAACTAATTTTCATCATTTAATCTCTGTTTAATTCATTTTATTAACTCAAATCCTCCCCCTACGTATAACAGAACGTCTTCCTAAGATTTGATTGGTGAGTGAAGTTCATTATCTCTGATGACAAAAACATCACATGCACTCAAAGTCCCTTTGTAGTGATTTGACATGAGGATTTACTTCTAATTAGATTGCACAATTAGGAGTTCTTGAATAACATTAATGGATTAAATGAGTTTTTCCTTCAGCTGTCTTTGTTTCTGTAGACTGCAACAAATTCTGGAAAAAGAAATACATAAATTTTGTAATTAGGTTAAACAAAGTTATGTTGATAGAAATTATGCAAAACATCATGCTTGTTATTTTCAATCATTTTGACAACTTAAAATTAACTTCTATGTCCTCAGGTATAAGGTTCCACACGAAATTACAATGGGGGGGGGGTGTTATTTACAAAAGTACCTGTGTCCGTCGTTACCCCGAGCATTTCATTATTATTTTTTTATTAATCGAAAAGATAAGACAATAGCCTAAAAGTTTAGTCTGACTTTGTATGGTTTTATTTCGATTTTGAGTTTGTTTGCTGGCTTTGTTTCGTTTCGCTTTCGTACTGATTGAACACATAATAAACCTCACTGATCATTCCAAAAGTTCAATAATAATAATTATGATGATGATGATAATGATAATAACTAGACATGATCTCATTGCGAGCAACGAGTAGGCATTTTGTCCAATTTCTGAGCACGTACAATGACAATGTCGTGCAATAATCGTCCCTGTAAATATGAGCATTTAAAGGGTACCTGTAAAGTGCGAAACGAAATAGAAACGAAACGAAATATACCGAAACGAAACGAAATCCACCGAAACGAAACGAAATCTACCGAAACGAAACGAAATCCACCGAAACTATGAGGTCTTCCGTCTGAGACCTTTCAAAATAACATATAATTAATAATTTCTTGCTATACTTACTTAAAAAGAAATAGAAAGAAAAATATCGCTAAATCGAAAATCAATCTTTATAAAAATAATCTTAAATCAATACCGTCAAAATTAAGTTCCCCGTCCCCGTTGGTGTCGCCCTCTGTCACCAGCTCTTCCGCTAGTGCCCTAGAACCCATAGTTCTGGCGATTTCTTTAGCAGTGATAGTTCCATCTTTGTTGACGTCCATTTTATCAAAACATGACTGCAGATATTGTAATTCCAAATCTGGGACTCCAGTTGTTCAACCATCATTTTCTCGTATTCTTTGTAGCTCAAATAGTCATCGCCTATATATGAAAAAGCAACAACATGATTATTACAACAACAAAACACGTAACAGATTTTATTACATTGTACATGTATTACCAGATCCCGGCAAGCACGGGGAATGTGTACAAAGAGGAAAGACGTATTAAGTATTTGAATTGTTTGCGCACAAGAGCCGAAGAATGATACCTAGCGCCCTCACCGGCATGCATAGAAAGCGAGAGGATAACTTTCGCTAATAATTTGTACAGCGATTGTTAACACATCGTCGCAAACCACGGGTTATTGCTTAGATCTATAATGCTGCAACATTATTATTAACATTTCTGTCGAGCGTGTATCCCATCATGCATATACATGTATCCTATTTTTTCGTGCGTTTTTCCTTCGTATCATGTATACAAGTATCCTATTGCACGTGCGTGTATCGTATCTTGTATCATGGCTGTGGTGTTTTCCCTTTGTTACAATAACTGGAGATACACCAGTGGGCGGAACGCCCATTTGCATATTATATTTTAAACTGTGCTGTCTAAATAAATAATTGAATACCGCGTGACACGTTCAAAAGGTCTCGGTCAAAATGGCCGTGGTCATGTTAGTATTCAAGTTGGGCTGTGCGATAATACCGGTATTCCGAATATATTGCGATTCGTTTCTAAAAAATTTCGTATCGCGAATCGTTTTCTCAATACCGGTATATCGGAAAAGATGCTTGGGCTCGGAAATTACGTTTGGACTCGAGATTCTTCACATCAAATGTTACGTTTCATATGGCTGAAGCTGAAGTGATTGTTCAGGGTTTTTCTACTTCCAACAGGACAACGGAGTTAAGCAGCCAAGTCTATATATTGTGTCTGACTATATACATTTTTAATTTTCATGTATTCTGCATGGAAATCTATCTTAAAATCAATGAAATAAGAAAAAAAGATAGTTGATATTCGTACTGGAAAATATTGCAATACATATCGCAATACATTTGAAAATATCGCAATATATCGCGATACAAAAATTTCACCCGATACGCAGCCCTATATCCAAGTTATCGTCTCCTGGACCAGTTTAAATTCACAAAATGTGCGATTCGTCAATTTCATCATAATCGATCCTCGTGATCATCATAAAATAAAAATTGCATTTAAATATGCAAGGTCCCAGTCAAAATTCACGAACTATTTCTCCCGTCGTCATGTTGATATCCATGTTATCGTCTCCCAGTTTAATTACACAAAATATATATACGTATTCGTCAATTTGTGATAAAATAAAATCCCCATGGTCATCAAATAGTTTAGGTGCCCTAATTAAACGATCCGACATCCACTCTCACCGACATTTGGTGGGTAGTGCGAGATAAACATGCTTGACGGGAAGTGGTACATGTAGATACCCGAGTGATCAACTGACCAATCCTGAATTTTCATTGGGGTAGTTACATGTAAAAATCACGCACGAACCACGGGTCATATGACAGTTATTGCATTTCTAATTGGTCATGGTGTAAGCAATTTTTTTAATAATCACGCAAGAACGGGTCACATGACAGGTATCGTAGGATTATGTAAGTGTGCGGGTTTTTCATGCATTGGTTACTCATCGATTGGCGTTTGATTTCATTGAGATGGTTGTTTTCGAGAATTCTCTCGAAAACAACAACACGTGGTCCGTCAATGAAGAATTGTAAAATCTTATATACATGTACAAGGATAAATCTTTTAAAGTTCTTTAATTATTTATTACAATAAATAAAACGGAATAAGATTTTTTAATACATGACAGCGCGTACTTGTAAAACACATGGGCTTCGTAATAATCATATTGTTGGGTGACCACGTGCATTTGTATAAATTCTCGTCCACCACCCAGCCATTCAATTCGATTGGTCATCCTATATCGGTGACATCGTAGGGTATTCATTATATTGAGACCAAACTGCCAATCGATGAGCTCGCACGCTCACTTAAGTAAACTATCATGCTTTTTTTGGAATAATTATGTTTCTTTCATGATAAAAGCAAGTTTCTATTGGCCTTGATACAAGTAAGTTATTGAATATTTATTTCGGTGTATCTTGATTTATTTGGACGAAGGGCGGAGACTCGTGCTCCGCACTCGTCACCGCCCTTCGTCCAAATAAATCAAGATGCACCGAAATAAATATACAATAACTATTACCCGGGGGCCACTTACTATATACCAATAGATAGGGATGTGCCGCTGGAATAGGTAGCCTTTTTCCACATAGAGAATATATGACAAGGTATAGAATCAGCATGAATATAGATAAGGTTAATGTTTACTCAATTAATTAATATATGAATGGCCTTCTAATTTGATCCAGCTTTGGCAGTTCTTGTTTGTCATATGGGAAATGGTCACCATTTGAACAGAAAATTAATGAAAAGGTATACAATTCTCAAATCTAAAATATGTGAAAAGGGTGGGGGGTCTGCAATGTCAGCGGCACATCCCTACCATAAAATTACGAAGTGCCCCCCCCCCCCCGGAACTATTACTTATCGTGCGTATATACTATCGTATCGTGCGTGTACATCCTACATCGTACGAATTTTTACACGTATCAGGTATTCGTTTCTATCGTGTTTTGCATTTATCAGGTCTATTAGGGCGAAATTAGGTTCTCAATAAGTGGAGTCACTTCATTGATAAAGTCAAAAGTCATCGGTTTTTGACGTCTTTGATCTTCCCGGGCTGACATGTCTTCTCTCACATACTGTCCCTGCTTGTCTTCTCAAACTTTATTACTAACATCCTGATAAGTTTCTCCTTTAGCATATTTTCTTTCATTTACCTCTGAATGATTTTTTATGATTTATATTGGTAGTAGAGTACTGTTTTACAATTTCATCCTTTGTTGATCAGTTAAATCCATTTCAAAAAGTTTCAAACTTTAACATCATCATTCATGTTAAAATTAAGGCTAATGATACAATAATTTCCCGAACTTTTTCACCAAAATAAACATATTGGATTTGGTGTTAAAAATGATATATGGTGTGTGTAAAAAGTATGATATGTGACAAAGATATTTAAATTTAAAGATGTAACATATATTATGAAACACCCTGTATATAGCGGTTGTGCTACGTTTTTAAAACGTAGTAAAACGGGATGCCCGAAACGTGACAGTGTGACTGGGACTTTACAGTTCAATGCAAGTTGATACATTAATATTGTGGAATTTCAAAGACAAATATTTTTGTTTTATTTTTATATCTATAAAAGTTTAGTGTTTATCTGACCCACACGTTAATGATATAGCGTGTACTTAATGCAAATCACCATCCCGCGTTAGGTCGTAATTGGCTGCGGACTTAAACCTGCAATGTTGGAAAAACGCACTAATTATCAATTATCGCGACCCGGGTCTATCTGGAAAAGGCGAGGGTGGACTATCATTGGTTTCTACAGCCGTGGGCGTGAATGTGGGGTATTCAAGATTACCGTGTTCGAGATATCAGGAGTTTTTAAAAATAAACGGCCGGGACCGACAATCGACTTCGACATGAGCGGGATATTCTAGACAAACCACGTTCGAGATACAGATATTTTACTGTATCTTGTCTGATGCGTATAATGTTCATATTTGTGACTGTGCAGCATCAAAATGTATTAAATTACAAACTTTGCAATTCATATTTTGTTTGTAAATATAAACACTGGTTACAACGCTACATTTGGGGTGGCGATCCTTGTGTGGAAACCGGGCGAGGACTCTGCAAATTATAATTTCCTGGACCAAGTCGTGAATACATGTGAAAATTTTCATGTTTTCTCTACTTGTTGGTATTTTTGCTGCTGCGGAACCGCCATACAGTGTTGCACATAACCGCCACCCCAAATGTAGCGTTGTATCCAGTGATAAAAAGACTCGAGTTTTTGTTTACTTAACAAAGGGTTACCTCTAATCCTTGCATTCAAAAGGTCCAAAATTTTAATGTAGACTTTTCAATGTTTAACATCAAAAATGAAAAAGCTTTTGATAAAAAAAATTGTGAGTCAGTCCCTTTAACAAAATATTTTGCTTTATACATAATGTAAGTACTCTTATATTAACATAATATTTGGCTCAAAGATAAACCACGTTCGAGATACAGCTATTTCACTGTATTCTACTATACTTGCATCAGTGATAATTTGATTAAATTTATATCTGGAGTGTGTTGTGTGACCATTCTCATAACTCATAGAGAAAATTATTGGGTATGCAACGCTAATCACGTTTTAGAACTTGCTCTTCTAAATTTTCATTGAGAATGATTGCTTTTCAATACACGGGACCTGAGATATGGAGCACACAAGTTAAGAACATGTATTCCAATCATTTTAAAGAAATTTCCATCATTATCAGGAATATTTCTTGCCGTCACTTGTTCTCAAACCTTGAGTTTGCCATATGCCGGGCGCGATTTTAATGATAGGATAATATACTAGTCTTAAATGCAAGTTTTGAACCAATATACATGTATAGTTGACGGTGTTTTTTTTCCCTTACCATCTTCGTCGACTAATTTGAACATTGCCTTGACCTGTGCTGTCGTAACATCCTGTCCTAATTTCTTTGCAGCGTCCCTGAATTCTTTAATAGACAAGCGTCCGTCGCCATTTACATCCATGGAACGAAAGGATGCCTTAATTTCTGTAACAATTAAAGGGAACACGTATGTAAGGAAAGGTCTTTAAAACGCACGCACGCACGCACACACACACTCTCCCCAGCGGGCACTTCATCGTTGAAGCAACGTTGAAATATATGGTTGTATATGTTGATCAACCAAACTTCAACGTTGTTTCACGTTAGACTTTTCAACGTTGAGGTTTCAACATTGATTCAACGTTGTTTTTACAACGTTGGAGTGACAACGTTGTTCTAACGTTGTTTCAACGTTGAGGGTTTATAAATTGTATAATAAATATATGTGATAAAAACTGGGAAAGATCAGTTCTTGTCATGAGCAAGTGAAATAGTAAAATATACGCCCATATGGTAAATTCAATTCTATATCATTTTGTTTTACGCAGTAATCAAGTTTTTGTCATGTCCCGCAGTGGAAAAAAACCCGCTTATATTTCCGCCTAACTAACCCCCCCCCCCCCTCTGGGAAATCAATTGGCCATTCATATCTATACAAAGTTATGTCAACGAATGAAATTATACTAAGGACAACATAAATTAACTTAAATTGTTAATGTAGTGAGCGGCAGTAATCGACTGGATTATTTTGGCTTAAATAGTGCATGGTCACCGTTTTAAATATTCGCGGGTAAGGAACAGGTAGTCGCGTCTTTTGCACATGTGCATTGATGTTCCTTTTAAATCGAGCTTTGTCTGAAGAAAAGAAGATATTACCGTTGAAACGTTGAATCAACGTTGCATGTCAACGTTGAAACAACGTTGAGACATCAACGTTGATTCAACTTTCATATCCAACCTTTTTTCAACGTTGTTTCAACGTAAAAATGCAACGTTGTTTCAACGTTTAATCAACGTTGAGTGCCCGCTGGGTCTCCATCCAATCATCCATCCATCCAACACCCATCCATCGCAGTAGGGTTGGAAGTGATATCAATATATCTCTGTGTCTTATGCATATACATTTCACAAATCGATCGGGTATTCTCGTCTCTGGATGGTGAAATAGAAATTGGGATACCGGGTATGCAATGCATTTATATTATCTGGTTTGTATGGGGACACCCCCACCTCTGGGACTACGTTTTTCTTTTCTTTTCAAGCACTGTTATATTGTGCGTCTTCTATGAAACAGGAAATAAACATGTGTAAAAAACTACTTATGTTTAACTTTTTAAAAAGTTTGCTCTTTATATATTCTCATTAAGGGGGTGTTGGTGCATCACCTGCCTCTCAAAGAATAGAATACAGCGATCGGATGACGTCACACCACATTTACTTGTGGATTGTCATTAGTCACTTGCTTATAACACTTCAATCGGCCATAATGTTCCAGTCAAAATTCAATTTTAATAAAATAAAAAAAAAAATTATTTTTGAATTTTTTGATATCTAGAATACTTGTATAGTGTAATGTCAAGACTACACAAGTTCTCGTTCTGTCGGAGGTATAGCTAGAGATCCACCGACTTTAAAATAGGACAGCAAAATGTGTATCATAATATACATGCGTAGCTTACAAAAAATCTCTACCCAAAAATATCGTTCCTTACACTCACAACTTCCTCTGGCAACGTCTCAAAATTAGTGGTATCATTCAAGTGTAAATACTTTTTTTTCAGAATTAATAAAAAAAGTTTGTGAAATATTAGGGAAATGTAGGGCAAGCAACGTATTGTAATTTTTATTTCTCATTGCATGCATATATCTACATCTATTTAATATAATGGGGTCCGGGTTAGAATAGCTCCCCAGCATCCCCTTGCGCGTCGACTGAATGAGACCGGAAAAACCGAGGTCCCGTGTCACAGCAGGTGTGGCATGATAAAAATCCCTCCCTGCTCAAAGGCCCTGAGTGCCGATCATAGGCCTAAATCTGAAGCCCTTCATCGGTAATGGTGACGTCTCCATATGAGTGAAATATTCTCGAGTGGGACGTAAAACAATACATAATCAATCAATATAGTGCAATCGAAAAATAAACATGTTTCAACACAATTCAATGTTTCTTGTGTCACAGAAAGCCTTAGCATCTGCTTAAAGGGACATGGACACGTTTTGAGCTAAATTATGTATTTAAATGCTTAATGAAGTTATTTCTAGTGGTCAGCAAAAATTTGAAAGTCAGTTGTTGAGTTACAAGTAAGATATAGCGCTCATAAATCTTCACTATGTAAACAAGGATCGAGCCTTGTTTATGTTTACAAAAAGATTGCTTCGTAGAAAATATCACGTTAAAAACAATTATATGAGATGTGAAAAACACTAGAAACTGTTTAATTGTGTTTATAATGAACTTCTAATTTGAAAAATTCTGCTTTAAATGGAACGTTTAGTAGCATATTAAATATCATGACTCAGACCTTGTTTACATGACAAAGAATTGTAAGTGCTGTATTTAGTAGCATATTCAATATATTTAAGCAAAATCATGGCTCGAGTCTTGTTTACATAACAAAGAATTTTAAGTGCTGTATGTATCTCACTTGGAAGTCAACAGTTGACGCTATTTTCCCTGACCATTAGAAATACCTTAGTCAAGCATTGTAACCAATAAAATTGGCAATCTAAAATTTGAACAATCTTGTGCATGCCCCCTTTAAATAGTGTTGCATTTGCGCCCTCTATACCTTGCTTTGAGTGTAACGAACGATAACTCTGATCTGTCAACTACGGTTTCAAATTTCATAAATACTAGTATAAATACATGCTCTGTAGAACTAAGATGGCTATCTTTGCAGCTCGATGTTTGATTATATGAAAATTATATATGGTTTTCACACACTGTTTCAAATTAAAATAAAAAGTTATCAAGTACAGCAACTTTTACAAGACCAATTTCAACAAAAATGGTATGCCGATTGTAATTCTTCAATCAAATGTTTATATCACAATCTTTATACACATGGTATATTTAGACGTCCTAATTACCGGAATATAGATTTGTCACAAAAAATTTATTTACTCTTAGCTAGATTCAGAACCTCAAACCATAAGTTGCTCATTGGAACTTGAAGATGGACAAGAATAGATAGAACTTATGTAGTGATGGATTAGACGATGAATTCCACAGTATCATGGAATGTAAATCACTTCATTTTGAAAGGAAATTGTTATTACTGAAAAATATTTTGTCAGACCAATCACTTTATGTAGATTATGTGAATTTAAACGCATTAATTATCAATGAGAGTTATCCCTCCTTGTTACCCCCCCCCCCCTTCATTATTTGTGTTTCTGCTCTCTTTGTTGTATTACATGAACAGTGAATAAACTGTTCAACTGATCGGTTGTTGCTATAGGAAAATCCTAATGCGCGGCGCAAGTTCTGTTCATTTATCAGTGGTTATGTGCCATAGGATTAAACTTTTTTTAAAAGAATTTATTATACGATTAAACATTCTTTTTGAAGAATTTATCGATGTGTAAACTCTGGACATTTTACTCACAAACAGAATAAAAGTGTGAACAATTTTAGAAATTTGAATAGTTCCGCGTGTTATGTTGTTTGTTTTCATGCGCGTATTGTGACGTCACGTTTTGGGATTATTCTGGTTTCGATTTAATTTTATCCAATCAAAACCATTGTAATAAAGGACATTGGAAATTCTCGTTTAAATTCAATTTTATCCCATAAAAAGGGCATTGGAATTATATTTTTCTAAGTGATATGTATTCCTCATCTTGTATCGATTGGTTAGGTTACTTATTCACTGACCTTTATACTGGTCTTTCGTTAGGCTAGACATGGAACCTGGGAAAGAGAAATGATAAACACGTTTAAATTATCTGAATGCATACATACATGGATCTGTACATAAAATGGTATCCGGCCGTGGAAGAAAGAAAAGGACAAATAAAGAGTTGATACGTCTCCAATTGAAATCCATTTTGAGTCGTTGATATTTTTTTCCAATTAGGCTAAGAAAGATTAAATAACGAGTTAATAACGTTGTGCGTTTGAGGTAAGGAAATGTTAAATATTTTCCGATTGAAAACATCAAACAATGAGTTGTTAGACTGAAGGAGGAAAATATTCAATGTAAAGAGAGAATTCAGTGTCACAAATGTGTGTATTCTTAACCGGAAGCTCGGCAAAGGAACAGTCATGTCTTTGTAAAAGTTTGGATGCAGTGCGGAATCAAGAATTGAGCACTCTACCACAACTGCTGATTTAATGCATGCTAGCTGCAGAACTGTAGCTCTCTGTAAAAATATTGGGACAGATCACAGAGCTACAGTTCCACCCTTATAATCAAAGGCCTCAAGGGCCTGAGAGTCGACTCGCACATGATAATAAAAAGAGACCCATGGGCCACATCTCTCACCTGAACACTTTGATTCAGATAAAATGTGCCACTATTCAGATGTATGGACTATAGCTTTAACTTCTGATCAATCTTTTAATACAACATAATGAATTATCAAATAAGACGACACACATATGAGGGTGTTGGCGGGTCATGCATAGGCTCTGGGGTTTTTTCTCGCTGGTCACTATATATCGGAAGCTTTCATATAATTTCAGCTTTATCTGGTCGCAGTTGGTTCTTGAAAAGGACTTTTGTAAATGAAGCCACCCTATGTATTGCATAATCGTGCTTATTCCCTTTGATGGGGGTCTGGTCCTTCGTTTGAAACAAATATGAATTCCTTTCCTAAGGATAAATTGTACTAAGCTATTAGATGAAATTGGTCAGGTGATTCATGGAAAGTTCGAAGAAATGTGAAGAACGTTTAACAGACATGACAAAGGGTGATGCAGATCTTTGGTTAGTATGAGCTGTGAAAAAGCTTTGGGAAAACATCATTTTACAACTAGCATCACCTTCAAATAATGTCTAAAATCGTTATATAGATTCTCTTAATAAAAAAAAGGATTATTCCGAATATTTAAAAAAATATATTTTTTTTTCACTTTGTACATATTTTTTCATTTGCATCCACCATTGAACATTTTATTGTGATTTTGAGTATTATTCAAAATATGTAGATTCAACCAATAGGTACTGCAATATGTGATTGTAATAATTTTGACTGGGTATGAATTGATTTGGGATGATTTGCTACATGACTGACCTTCCGGAAGTTTGCTAAACAAAGAACAAGCTAACGCGTTTCAATGAAACTTTGAGCTGGTTTTACTTATGTCCATGAATAAGCAAAATATCTTAAACTAATCATTGCCTCTCTCAATTAGCACTGATCGTCATTTAGACATTGGAAATGGTTTGGAAAATACGATGTAGAACTGCGTGGGAAGTCATGTAGTATTTAATCTCCAACAACCTATCTCTTTCATATCACGCGTATGAATACTAAGGGCTGATAATCCACAGGAACTCTAAAGTAAAAGCTGTGCTGTTTTACAATCAATATGATATGTATCTTATAGTTCGAAATGATTTTTTAATTTCCACCATGTTTTTTTCATTTGCCGAAACGAGTTTTACATACATTACACACAGCATCTCGCACAACCTAATTAGTTGCGTAGACAAGTAGTGGTGAAAGAAGGGCGAATCCGCGAAAACCAAGTAGCCTCGCTTAACGCGAGCTGACTTCATTCGCGCCTGAGAAGTTGTGGCATGACGTATGCGCCATTCTATCGTTGATAAATCCTGCATGACGAACATCATAGATCTCTTACATATCGTCTCTACAATAATTTGTCCAAACATAACCTTTTAAGACATAATTCATTAAAGTCCCAAATACGAACCTCAGAAATTCACAGCTCCATGTCACTTTCGTGTGTTGTCGTAAAGCTGTT
The DNA here is from genome assembly GCA_903981925.1 of Ostrea lurida. Classification (NCBI taxonomy): domain Eukaryota; kingdom Metazoa; phylum Mollusca; class Bivalvia; order Ostreida; family Ostreidae; genus Ostrea; species Ostrea lurida. Next base: position 12,189 of record CAJDSM010033277.1, read on the forward strand.
AGGAACTACCGCTGTCAATTCGAAACTCCCGGTTTATTGTGATGTTCGCTACGTTATTAAAATGCAATAGCTCCAACAAACTTCTTAAATATAGTGAAATATTAGGGATTAAAATCACCAAGGTTTAGTTTGAAATTTAGTTGAAATACTTATTATAAAAGGTTTTGACAATCGAACTTACTCACCAAGCTTCATTAGTTTTGTTCCCACCTTTGCCCACTTATTTTGAAAAGGACAGGCTTTTTTCAAATAACTTTTCAATACTTAGCGGTTTATTCACCTGCAGAAAATTACAAATTATATTAATTTTCCATTTAATATTCGTGTTTTTAATAAAGTTAAAACTAATGCACAATTTGTATCGAATATTATTGATTACTAATACCAACGGGGTTAACGGATTGAGTGGATACCTAACTGTACAACATGGAGCTAGTCAACATACGAAATAGATTTTGAAGCTGTGGTTTCTGAGTCCGTATGGGACTGTTATGAATATTTAAGGGTATGTTTGGACATAACATTGTTAGAAGATATGTATTAGGAATTTTAGAAATATTAAGATTTAATGAGCTGTCGATGCAAGTTATGTACTACGATGTCTGAATAGAAGCGCCTCGATATGCGCAACTTTCGAGCGGCGACAATCGAGGGTTTTTCTAAGGGGTGGAACTGTAGCTCTCTGATTGTGTCCCAATATTTTTTTCAAGAGAAGCTACAGTTTGCAGGACAATGCATGCAAGTTTCATTCGCTATAAAATTTTTTTCCTAGAATGTTTTAAATATCAGTAGTTGAGACGTAATCAAAACTGTTAGGTGAAGTGAGCCAACAAAAGCGTTTAGAAGCCGT
>CAJDSM010033278.1:0-17518 GCA_903981925.1 Ostrea lurida
ACCAATTGCATTAGGTCACCTGAGTTTACTCCCCACTTATTGTCAAGTATTTTTCAATTACTTCATTGTAACGGCTTCAGAACAGAAATTAGTTACCCAACATATTTGTAACCTATAATTTACTTGTCTAGTAGTTACAGAACAGTGTTTAAATGTGCTTGTTTGTTTGTGGGTTTTTTTCTTTGTGTTTTTTATTTACATGTAACCCCCCCCCCCTCATTTTTCTGCTTGCTGCATATAGAAACTATAGAAGCCCCCCGCCCCCCCGCCCCCCCCCCCCCCTCTTCAAAAACAGTCCTACGCCTATGAATTCTCATCTTTTTCTCCGATATCCAGGCATAATTTATCATATGTCATTGTGTCCGTACTGCACCAGTTTCAGAAATAGAATGGTCTAGACAATATCTCCCCCCCCCCCCACCCCCCCCCGAAACTACTGCCTTCACATTAATGTTCAGCGTATCAAACTTTTTTTCACTTCCCTACAGGATATAACCCCCGCCCCCGCTTTTTTCATATCAGTAAAAGTACAAATGTATCAGTTACCGTAGTTTGATTTAAATAACTTGCCCAATACCACAAAATGTAATGGCTAACGCCTTTAATTTTCTTTTTCTGGAAACGGCTTCAAACATATGCTCAAAATGCCATAAAATAGTTTCTGACAGAGGGAGGAGGGACAGAGCTTTGCCCAGGACCCACTGGGGACCGTAAGCGGTCCTCAGACCCCAAACCGCCTGACATCCACTCGAGTTAGTCCCTGGCTACGCCACTGCTAATGGAATCACAACATGCACACCTTTTAAAAGCCTCATTGATATGAAATATGATACCGTGAATCCCCAGGATCCAATGGGTTCTCCTCTGAATATTTATACATAGGTGTTTTTGTTGCGAGATGTATTAACCAGAGGTAATGTCTTATGACACAAAGATACATGTATGTTATAATGCAGAAGAGATCCCTTCTCTTTTGCTATCTTATATTGATTTTGACATTTTTTTTTACCTCAAAGAGGTTGTAAGCAAGGTGAATCGCTATCTCCCTTTCTTTTTATTTTTTTTTTATTTTGACATGTGCAAAGATATGAGAAATATTTAAAAAATTCTGTAATCCATGCCTCTGGTGATATTCAGGATGGTGGAAGCTAATACAGTATTGTACATCCTAAACACAGAAACTAACAATAAATGTATATTTTCACAGTTTTAATACCGACAATTCCCGCGCTTTGCTTATTGATTCTGATAATACTTCTGAAGATACGGGTACATCTGTTTCTGACACATTTGATGAGTCAATGTCCAAATTTTCTGAGTCAATTGTTTCCTCTGAATGGTCACTTTTCTGTTCACTGTATAATCCTTTAATTTTCTGTTCTAGTTCTTCCCGACGCCGTGTTATTCTTTTGGCTTCCAGCAACGTGTTGGGATGGACGGGAAAATATCCTACGATACCTGATAAATAGAAATCTATCCTGTAAATCAGACAGAAGGTGTTATATTTCAGACATAATCTAATATTAAAAATTACTGAGTGCTTTACTTAAACACATTTCATGAAGCGTGTGAGCACTTTAATGCTGACATGACGCATTGCATTTTACTCTTATTTCCGTCAAACTTCCCTGCTGTTAAAATAGTTATACTATATCATCGATTTAAAATTCGTGGTTTTGACTCTAATGAATGAATTGACATTGATTTTCGTTGATTTATGAATCATTAATGCATATTCAATTTAAGTTCCAAAAATCGTCGTGGATTTTTTTTTCGTTGTTTTTATTTACGGTTACCCACAAAAATAACGAAATTAAATCCCCTAAAAAAAATATCGTGATTATACTACATAGATTGATTACGATTCTTACGCACATCTTTCACATTCGCGAGGAAAAGGCCCAGTGGTTCTTGTTAACATTTTTACATGCCCACATCCTAATTTTGCCTTTTTCGTGTTGATCTCCCCTTTGAAAGAGGAGTGATTCTTCAAATCATGGTTGTTGTAATATACATTGATTAATGATTATTATTTGGCAAAAGTCATATTTTCGAAATACTGAACCATAAGTCACAACGGTTGAAACCTTATTATGATTAGATAATTTTGTGTGAATGCCATTAAGCTAATATGAGGTACGTTGATATCAAATAAACAGTTTGACAGATGCCGCGGTACCGTATTATATGGATTTCGGTCGGAGGAGACGTTGCTGTATATTTATATACTAGGGCTGTGCGATAATACCCCGGTATTCCGATATATTGCGATTCGTTTCTAAAAAATATCGTATCGCGATACGTTTTTTCAATACCGGTATATCGCAAGAAAAATGCTTGGGCTCAAAAATCACGTTAAGACTAGAGATTCCTCACATCTACCATTACGTTTCATATGGCTGAAGCATTTCTGTGATTATTCAAAACATTAAATATAGTTTTCCTACTTCCAACAGAGCGACAGAGTTAAGCAGCCAAGTCTATAATGTGCCTGACTATATTCAAGAACACTTTTTTCAGGTATTTTGCATGGAAATCAATCTTAATATCAATGAAATAAGAGAAAAGATCGTTGATATTCTTGTTGGAAAATATTGCAATACATATCGAATACTTTTGAAAATATTGCAATATATCGCGATGCGAAAATTTCACCCCGATAGCGCAGCCCTATATTATACCTACCTGGCCTTAAAACCAGAAACTGAGAATATTCTTTTAAAAGAGTCAATATTTGGATTACTTATGTCGTAAAATCTACGCGAACGCAGAAGTTTAAAAAGCTGCTGATAATACAAACTATATTTTGAAATTTCATTTGTTTATCAAAGTTATTCCAAACGTTATGTGTATTTGAAATTTAGACATATTATAGTCTTCAGGCCTGGTGTATGTATTCTATTCGATAGGCAGTCGCAACGTGTTCATCAGAATCGTCTAGTCAAATTGAACGACGCGAGTCGACTACTAACCAAGAGCTAAATCTTTTTTGCCCGGGGATTTTAAATATTGACTAATCACAATTTGTTGGCATATAGATAGCTCTGCTCATGTATAGACCTCTACTATCTGCGGCTTGCAAATTATTTATTGCAAATGGCTCAGTCTACGAGAATACAAAGCATGCAACTTAAAAGTATGATAAAAGCTGGGGAAATACAGTGTTGGACTGCAGATCAATTTACCCTTTTCACTGAGAATATTTCTGCATATTACCGATTCCCCTTTTTAGCAACTCTTGTCATAAAAATGGCTCGATCCTATTGTTCTCACTGAAATACTTACATCGCAAAGATGTACGTTATGCAGTAAATCGGCCCTGTCTTCAAATTTCATCAAATTCATACGTAAATTGTCCACAATGTGCCATTTGTCAGAACACATTAATTTTTCCTTTATAAATATGCCATATTGTTTTCTAGTAAGGTGCTGTTTATTTTAACAAACGCAAATGACGTCATGACATCTTCGTTTACAAACGAATGACAAATTAGAACTTAATGCTTTTTTACGCAAAGATCTTATTTAGAAATATCAACTTGTTAAAAATGACACTGGAGAAAAACAGATACTATATTTATCCCAATTACATTCTTTTTAAGGTATGTTACACATCATTAAAAGTGTAGGTCGTGATTTGTAATTATCCATCAAATATCATTACGAAAGGCTCGTGCAAAATTACATCAAACGAAAACAATTATTTTAAGAAAGATAATGATGGAATATTAAATGAAAGAGAAAATACTATAGCAGATATATGCACACGAATAATTGTAATTGCTCATGTTTAATTTCTTTGTGCATAAACCGTGCCAAAATTCACACATCTTCGGCAGTAATGGATATTGACACCATAAGAATACATCATGGTAGATATTTTACTAACCTTAATATGAAAATGGGTATTGTTTACAGAAATTATGATGAAATCAAATAATTTACTGTATTCCTCAATATTTTTTATCAAAGTAAGAGAAATTAGATTTGAGAATTTTTGAAAGCATTATTCTAAATCAAAGACTATTATCATCTGTTTTGAGAAAAAGAATATTTGAAAATGAATGTTAATATGCAACAATACATATACATCAGGAAAATCTATAAATTATTATATAAGAAAAATAGTGGTACATGTATTATGGTCAGCATAATCACATTTAACTAAAATCGATCAAGTTTTCCATGACTGAAACTTCGATAGAAATATGGATCGAAACGTTGAAAATGTTTCCGTACTTATTCAACTCCATATACGTACAACACAAGGACTTTACATGTACATTGTTTTTCATAAAGTGTGGGGCAGCTGGAGAAGATTTAAGAAATGAATCAGCACATCAACAATTCCAGAAAAAAGGAAGACAAAAAGGGAAGACCCCCCCCCCCCCAAAAAAAAAACAAAAAAACAAACCCAACAACACCCATAACTGGCATCCTGAAATAAATAAAATATATACCACTCTACATTTTGAAAATTTCAATATTTCCTTCTGTTTGTGTCTCTAATCTGCATTTGTCTTTCTTTCTCATCCTTAGATAAATCTTTATGACATAAATTAATGATTATTGATGTTAAAGACCTTATTGGCAGATCCAGAGGGGGCCCCAGGAGTTGAACCCCCCCCTCTCTTGCGTAAGAAATTTTTGCTTGAGAAAGGTAGAAATAACATTTTGCAGGTAGAAGACCCCCCCCCCCCCCCCCCCCCAATGAAAACAAACGAATCACTCACTGAGCACTGTGCTTTTAAGGAAAAGCAGAAGTTTGGGATTTACAATGTGCCACTACTCAAAGGTATGGACTTGAGTTACATGTTATCACTATCATCTTCCAATACCCATAACTGAACATTCATCAATAAGAAAATAAGACAGAAAATAACGTAACTACTATCATGATAGATTGGGGTCAGGCATAGTCCCTGGGATCTTTTATGTTCTCTTAAAATTGTCTTGAAACAATAAACAAGGAGATATATGGTTGGAGGGTTGGGATTGCAAAAGTTTAAAAATATCAAACAATTTCTAAAAGGGCGGGGTCAGTCATGACCCCAAGGGCCATCCACACATACTCCCGGAGGTCATGATTTGAACAAACTTGAATCTTCACTATATCAGAAAGTTTTCATATACATTTCAGCTTTTCTGGCCCAGTGGTTCTTGAGAAGAAGATTATTAAAGATTTTCACATGTAAAACTTTGATCCCCATACTGTGACTCCATCGTACCCCCGAGGGTCATTGATTTTAAAACTCAACTTAACTCTCCACTATATCAGGAAGCTTCCATTTTAAGTTTCAGCTTTTCTGGCCCAGTGTTCTTGAGAAAAAGATTTTTAAATGACACCACCTCTATTTTGCATTTTCGTAATTATCTCCCCTTGATGAGGCCCGGTCCTTCGTTTTGAACAAACTTGATTCCCTTCACCCAAGAATGATATGTACCAAGTTTGGTTGAATTTGCCAGTGGTTCTGGAGAAGAAGTTGAAAATGTGAAAAGTTTACGACAACCGACGACGCGGACAGACAACGGACGAATTTTATCCGAAAAGCTCACTTGAGCCTAAAAAGTTCAATTGTTAACGCACGACGACAGATGAAAACCAGTTGCAATAGGTCACCTGAGTTTTAATTCATTTAAAAACTGCAGCCTTTGTGGACATACATGTATTATCCACTGTGATCAGCTAGATGGATCACAAGCTCCTGAGATATGGATATTAATACCCTTCCCCCTTTCTGATTTGCTGTTTTTGTTGCAGGTGATAATTTGTAATTACCTAGAAGCTGAAGCACGGGTCTGGAGAATTGTGCCCCATACTTGAAATAGTAGCGGACCCTGTCCAGGTTAAGTCCCAGCACCTGTTCTCCATTTTGGTTTGGTAACCTGTCATAGAAGCCAATTTGTTCCTTGATCTTTTTATCTCGGGGATACCTGTTCCAGGTGACTACTATATGGTAAAACGGTCGATTCGTACAACCGTACCGGGCCATTCGGACTACCAGCTTTGCTCCTGGGTACGGGTTCATCTACAAAGACAAATGTACAACTTGAACAATCAATTTAATATGATCTTCAAAACAAAGATTACAATTCAAGCCATCATGAGAAGCATTTAATGACATTCAGATGATCTGTTTACATGTATTTAATAATTAGACAGTCATTTGCTTCTTATTAGTTCATTTTCAAGCACAATTCACATTAATTTAGTTCTGTTTTCCACTGCAATAGTTTCGAATGAAGAGAAACATTCAAGACATTTTGAACAATGGTATATGATAATCTGAAACATCACCATAGGGAGATATTTTAAACTGCCTGGTGAAATTAAAATGATAAAAATGATTTTTCTGCTTCTAAAACTAAAAAAAAACCAAAAAACTTAGAATACTATCAATTTGTCATTTACTTTTTAATTCAAAATATTGTATTGCAATTACACAATCAAATATTTTTTAACTACTAATAATTTTGAATTTACATGAACAAATTAAACAAGACCTCTTTAAGGCAGGGCAATGAATGTCTACAAGCTTTTAGTCCTGTAGTGACCTTGACCTTTAGACTCCGAAATCAATAGCGTTCTTCCTCTCTTAATAAAAAGCTATCTTTGAACAAGGTAAATTTAAAGTATCAAATAAATGGAGCAAAGCACGTGGCCTACAAGCTCACTCTCCCACACGAGTTGATGCTATGTCCATTATGAATGCATTGCAAAAGGATATTAGTAATTTGTGTGGGGAGGAAGGGTAGCAATCACTATTATTATATGATTGAATACTTCCTAGCCTCTGATTGGCTAAAGATCCAACAAAGTAGAAGTCAATAATTCCTAATATTCACCTCACGTGACCCTCCAGGTGAATATTAGAATTTATTGACTTAAGATCTCAGCCAACTTGCCGTGCTTGATTGATTTACCTCTGTACAATTAAAGCAAAGAACTATCTATGGCTAAGGTGTTAACCTTAAAATGATTAAGGCAGAGCACTGGATGGTTGTGTCGGCAGTCCTGGGGGTTGATAACAAGGATTATAGCCACATAACTCCCCACACCAGCTGCTTCAGGCCATTGTATTAATTCTGCAAGAAATACACATACCTGTTCCCCTGTGTTAACAAGTTCAGGAATGACTCTTAAAAATGATATATAACAATCCTGTGGTTGAAAGTATATGCCACCTTTCTGTTATTTGGTCTCATACTTGACCAAATGAAAATAAATATTGTGTGCCAATTGACAGGTTCAATCCTCAGCACAGTTAAATACTGGCTTTGTTACAGTTACAGATGTAACAGTGTGCATAAAAGCTACATCAAATGCTGGATTTAGTGGCTTATCTGTAACTCTCTGAAATGCATTTTGGAAGAGGCTGCCGATAACAATAAAACATGCTGGCAAAGTTTTATACAACAATTACAAAGAATGTTGATACATAAAATAAACTTTTTGGTCCTTAACATTATATTCTTTGTAAATAAAACTTATGAAGAATTAGAACATACTCAATGTGGGGAAAAAATAGATGGTGGGGGGAGGGGGGGGGGGGGGGGGGGGGGGGGGGGGGGGGGGGGGGGCGGAGGGGCGCGGCGGGGGGGGGCAAAAAGTCAAACTAACAACTAGACAATACACACAAGACGACCTAGCTGACGCTCTAAGAAACATTGCGCTCGCCATCAAGTATGCCATCAGTATAACGTAAGCTTAAAAATGACAAGTTTCCTCACACAACTGTTCCCTGAGTACGAATCACAAGAGAAATATAATCGAGGAATTCAGCTAACAAATCCCCACTTAATGTAGTAGTCCCAATCACAACGAAATTAACTACAACTGTGTTACATGATAAAGCATACCATAAGAACTACTATACAAAGCTTTACCTCTTCGTTGTATGGTGTTAAAGTTTTGAAAAAAATATTATATTCTCGAGTGACAAATATAATATAGACCCGTACAATAATCTCTCTTTCTTTACCTTCTATTCGTCTCAATTAATTCGTTCTTTTAAATGTTTCGATATTGGACCATCGCAAAACTCGGTCAGGGGCGGATCAGAAATTCAGTAAGAGGGGGGGGACATCAAATGAGGCAGGGGTCTGGGGGCACCTTGAGGCCCCCAGTGGGCGTCCAGGTGCGAGCCGGTGGGGGCCCGAAAGACTTTTTGTAGGCTCTGAAAATGTCTCGAATTTAAAAGATACGGTATAATTTTCACCGTGGCTATATTTAGAGTCATTTAAAATATGATTATAATAATTGCACTTGGTAAATAGTGGTGGGGGGACGCCGGTGCCGCCCTTAAATCCGCCACTGGGGTTCTTATAAGCGAATTTTAAGTAGCCTTTAGTAGCAGGGGGACTGCGGATTTAAAGTTAGAGCGAGGACGCATATTTGAGCAGTGTAGGTCTGGGGCCGCGCTTGAATCGTACCGGTAAGGCTCAGGACACAGGCTTGGAGAGGTGTGCCAGTGGCCGAAGCCCCGTGTGCACGCTCCAGTGTAATTACAGATTTTATAGGGCTTGATGTATGTCTCGAGCATATATATTGCTTTCAATGAGTGCAAGTCTTCCTAACCACTAACAGTGACTGGGTATCCAGTGTTTTGTACAGTGAAAAACTGCATATTTGATCCTGACCCTTGCAAAAACACTTCTTAATGAAAAGCAAATCAAATTGTATTAGTAAAAAGAAAACTCTGTAATAATTTCTCAAACTTTTGCGAAATATGTTGTACCCACTATCATTGCGGTTCTGGAAAATTCAAGGTAATATTTTTCAGCACAAAAAGATCCTTATAATTTCGAAAAATAACTGAATTTAAAAAGCAAGACAATTCGAGAAATTCTCGCAAAATCAGAAATTAGCTATCACTTTCCACGGTGAACACGGAGCATTACATGAAAGAAAATAATAAATGAGCTATGTAAAAATGAAATTCTCCAACATGAAAGATTGTCAATTACTGTACTAGGATCAACAGAAGATGAATTACATTTTTAACCGAATGCGTTCAAACTATACAACAATTTTAAAGTCGCGATTCTTATTCAAAAAAACGATAAACTATCCAAACCGAGCACTACTTAACAATGCTGACTGTTACATGGATTATGATCAATGGATAACCCCAGAGTTTACCATAACAATTATGCGAATACGTTAACTTGTAAATCATCCAATAACAAGAAAACAATATCTGTGTATAAATAGTAATGTCTTGATAGTGATATTTAGAAACAACACTAAAATTCTTTAAGGCATGTTCTACATGCGGCAACATTAATATAGAACTATTTGTATTTTTACACTAATTAATTTTGATAGGCTAACTCTCTGTTGCAGCATGTTGAGCAACATCAAGTGAAATTTTCTCGTTTTTATCTTTGTTTCATACATGTGATTTTGCGAACTATGTAATATGCTCATGATGCTACCTATGTGGGACCCAAAATGGTTGAATGTAATATATTCTCATTAATTTCTATGCGGGGGGGCTCGAACTTACACTTTTGAACAAGACTCCCGCTGGCGATTTTCAAAAATACCCCATTCATTATATATATCCAATATTTTTAAAAAGAAACAATACCACATTTATTTATATTTAGTGGCGAGATCCAAGAGATTGTTCGAAGGAGGGGGGGGGGGGGGGGTATGTCAAGAAAGAGCAGCCAACAAGCTTAATTAAGTACAAGTGGGGCCAGGCCACCGAACGCTCTCGGATTTTAGAGCTTTTAAATTACTTTAGAGGTTAATTAGCATTATAACATTCTAATAAAAAATATTAGTTTGGTCACCAAAAGGCGGGGGGCCGGGCGGGGGGGGCGGGGGGCGGGCCCCCCAAGATCGCTTTCCATCGTACTTTCTTGTAAATTCTGTCCAACTCAAAATTTGATAAAAAATTGTGACCTGCTTACAGATGTTATAGTGGTAGCAATCACACGGGCTAAGCACACGTTTTGATCCAAACCTCCTCGTACCAAAATAAGGATTATTATTATGGTTATGAGGAGTTATCGATCCAAAAACGTGCTTGCCCCTAGGTGTGCAGATAAGTGAATGAGATAAGTGCCAACACAACCGGGTGTAGTTTTTAACCTCGTGAAAATGTTCATATTTTGTTCATGAATTGAATCATTAGAGGAGTATTCCAGCGGAGTAACTATAATTACTAACTCATTGATCTGTAATACAAGGTCCTCATAACTGATCTACACCAGTAGACTATATACAATTTGTATGAGAAGATACCAAGCAGCCCCATTGATATTTTACTCTACGTCAGAAAAAGAGATGAGTCCAGCCAGCGGTGAACGTGTAGTAGTCCAAGACACATAGGGCGAAGGATCAAGGAGGAAGGGGATTACTGTTCCCCCCCCCCCCCCACACTTTTCTCAAGTAACTATTTTTCGCATAATATACACAATTTAGAAGTGTGCCCCCCCTCCCCACCCCCACTTAGTGATTTATAGATAAGATAACTTATTGACCAATACCATTGTAGCATAAAGTCATGAAAGACAATTAACAAAAATTAAACAGATCCAATGTAGAGTAATAAAATCACTGAAGATGTACACATTATATCTTTTAACATATTTACTCTTGATTTTTCTTTCTTAATTTAAAAGTCAAAGTTTTCAAGTTAACAACATTCGTTCTTCTGCAATTGTAATATTGTAGGATAACAATTTTCCTTATTGGGTCGAAGTCTAATTGTTCTAACATTAAACTAGAATCATATACTGCCTCTGCATTGCTCATACTTTGAACAATATAAATACAAATGGTTTTTCATCTTCAAATAAACATCTATCATGAACAGCCAAGAAGACGTTTTTGGGAGGGGGGTTACAAATCTACCGTTTCAATAATCAATGGTGGGACTCTAGTCTTAATTCTTTTAGTACACTACCTATACCATTTCTTAAAGGTACTCAATAAGTGTCAGTTTATATTCCTTTTGATTTACGATTCTTAACTAATAAAGCTAATATTTCCACAGATACTAGTTACTTTATATCTTCATGTTTTCACTGTATTTTTTTTGGTAGTGTTGTTAAATTTTATATTTGTCAGAGTTGTTATGAAATATTCAAGAGCAAATATTCAGTTTTTGCGTAACTGAGGAGACAGTTTCCTTGCCAAGAATTTTGATTACAAGATTTTTATCTCTTCAAATGCAGATAACACTAATAATTTTTAATTCTTGTTTACATTTTCTATTTGTCTTCAAATTCTTATATAGTATTTGAACCATATTTCATAACAGTAAGTAATACAATATGAGACAAAACATCCTCAGAATTTAACAAGACGACAGAGATTAATGACTTTTCTATGTATCCAAGTATGTCTTCTTAATATAAGTAGTTGTGTTTTTTCAAAGATAATTATCTGAAAGACCATTAATCAGTCTGGAAATCAATATCCACTTTTTCATCTATCCATAGTGTGGATAATTGTAATACACAATTGATAATAATTTTAAAGAATTCACGCTTGAGAAATGATTATTTGCGGGAAAGTTCTTTAATGCATGTAGTTTTCTAGCACGTTATCTGATAGTTTGTTCTGCCAAATATCATTTTCCATTGATGGAACACAACACCAAATATTATATATTCATTTGTATCATTCAATCATTGGTGGTTGTAATAACAATCTGTGTTGATATATCATAGTTGATGTTATAGTAAACATTAATTAAGGTTCTCAATATACGCTCCCCTTGCAATACGCACTTTTAAAATATGGTAATATGATGAAGTGTATTAAAGAATTTAATATAGTTACTCAATTTGCGATTTCATGTATTCATACAATCAAGGGCGCATTCTGCAATTGACCAAGTCTTTATTTGTGAATTTCAGGAACTGCAAATCAGCGAAACGAGGGCAGCTACTGTCTTCCGGCATGCTATTTCTACTTTCGTTCTAAACGGTAGAGTCCAAAAACAGATGCTCTAATTAATGCGAAAATCATCTTGAGATAGAATTCAAGACCACTGACCAATTTGGCCTCAGTTTTGAAAGGATAGGATTTTTGCAAGAACTTGATATAGTCATTAAACTGGGAAACCTTTTTCTTTGGATTGAGATGGGGTCAAAATTGGTAGGTTTTCTCCTTTTTGCAGAAAATCCTCTCAGGATGAGCAGTAGCTTGCGGAGCCAATCTCCTGTACAAATTCGTAGTTATCAAGCAAAGGATCAAATCATATTGACGAACAACAAATGGTTACAGACGACATGTGAAAAATTAAATAATTCAAGAGACAATCACACCCTCAACCCACACCCTCCAAACCCCCTCCCCCCCCAAAAAAAAGAGGCAAAATGATGGAGTATTTGGGGCATCCAAGCATCAACATGCAAGCTACACCACTGCGGTGACGACTCTGCGCATTGATCTTTTTTCATTGCCGAGTCCCACGCCTTTACCTATCTAATTTATCTTCTGCATCTACCCCAGTAAAGATGCACGGCGGCTTGGGTAGTGTTTGAATGATAAGAAAAGTCTAGCCATGAATATTTGCCATCTGGATGCGCCAGTTTGTGTTGCTTTGTGCACATTTCTTGAAGTCGTTTTGCTGAACAAAGGTAAGATTTATTCTCCTCTCCCCGCCCTTGTATTTAAGCTATGCTTTTAATTTTACTCTATTTTTCCTCTTATAAATACAAAAGAATTGTTCTTTGAATTAGCTTAATTTGCGAATTTCTTCCAAGTGATTACACTAATGATTCACGCTTTTCTTCAAGCATTTTCTTTATTGTATTGTATTGTTTATTGACCAAGAACCATACAGTTCATAGGTATATAAGTATTATACAATGAAATAATAACAGAACATAATATCATATTGATGTACATGGATGTGGGATATATACTGAGGATAATCCTACAATAACTGAGATCTGATAGATGAACATTTATATAGGTATTTACCAAGTTTACATAATTCCGTAGTATTTCCAGTTGATAATAATTGTACAAGCTTGGAAGTAGAGGGGTGTTAACAATAATATTTCTTTAAATACTTTTAAATGCACCAGTCTGTCTATTGTGTGTTGAAAAGGTTCCGCCACAAAAATAAGGTTGTAAATTACAACAGAAGAGTGTTTTATTTGTTATGTAAACAACGATTCAGGTATGTTATTGGTTACAAAATATTGAAAAACTACGTAAATCTGTGATGAATATCTAATCTGGGGTGTTTTAAATAGATTAAATTATGCCATTTAAAATGATAATATTATGATTGTTTAAAATCATGATGTTTTAAATTACAGACTTAACATTTCATCAGTCTTTGTTTACATAAATTAATGACTCGAGTATTTAGTTGTTTTTTTTTTTAAATTTTGAATAACACTGATTTGGGGTTAGAATATTATGTGTACCTTTGCAGCGAGAAATTCCAAATTTGGTTTTCAACTTCAAATAAGTTATAATATTTCTTATTTTTAACATTTGAAATAAAAAAAAAAAATGTCCAAAATCCGTGAATCAGTCCTTAAAACTTGGAGCGATCAATCTCATAAATTCAATACAATTTAAGAGATGGACAAAAACGGACTCTTGGATATACGAAGGGTGGGGTAAGGTGCCAAAGAAGAGAAATGATAAATCATCCCCTGTCGATCAAATGTATGTAGAATGATTGTCACCCCACATGTATCTGTGGATACAATCTGTGGAATGAACTGCCATTGGAACTTCGTGTGCTTGAAGAACATGGAGCATTCCGCAAGAACCTAAAAACACTCTTGTTCAGGCGTGAATATGCCCTATGAATTTAAAATTTCAGTGCACGGATTCCAAGTGCAGATCTTTGTTCCAGTATATGAATGCAATTACCTGTGTGCAAGTTTATCCTGTCTAGTCAATTTTAACCACCTTGTCGTTTTACTACTATGTTTTATGTAAAGTGTTTTCCATTGTTTTTTCATCTATCTTATAGAGCTGCATTTTTTTTAGGACAAACATTGTACAGCGCATAGAAACTATATGTAATTTTGCGCTTTATAAATGAATAAAATAATAATAATAATAATAATAATGTAGGTGTGAGACTGATTACAAGTACATGTATGTTCAATTGTAACTAATACTTAGAAATAGTCAATAAAAGTTTATTTAAGAGTGACTTTACTGATCACAGATATAAACATGGAAGTTGACTGTCTCCAGAGATCTGAAATAATCTCTTTAATTGTCATGAGTCGAGTTGTTAGTTTGCGGTTAATGTTTATATTACAATTAATAAATTATCTAAAATGTATAAGATTATAGATATTTTTTACTCACTACAATACATGAATAATCAAAGAAACTAAATACACAAGTGTGTGGGATTTTTTATTTATACCAACTTTCACACCTCTCTCTCTCTCTCCACTCACTTGCATCCACACTGCATCATCAAGAAAATATAATGAAAGAAAAAAGGTTTAAGGTATATAAAGCATTTCTGAATATGTATGCATTTTAGATAACATATGTAATGTTAAACAAGAAACATATTGACGCAAGTGTCAAAGGAACGGTCGCAAACCGACTTGTTTCATCAAGAGAAATCTGTAAACATGTTTTATGCAATGATCATATTTAACATTCTACTAACACTGTACAATTATTCAAAACCTTTGAAATGAATTATTAAGAGTACAAACTTTTTCGCGTAGATAAATGTCATGTGTTAATTACGCAACTTCGACTTTGTTACCAATATTATGACCCCCCCCCCCCCCCAAATAATAATAATGTTTTGAACCCTCAACGTTTGCATTACAGTTGGACGTTATTGTTAATCTCACATTGTCTGCCAGATCTTCATCCTTTCCACAATGGAAACACATCTGGCTAAGTTCCTATTTAATACAAATAATGAACCAAGGCACTGAAGGCAGTCCCAGAACCCATTCAGTGCTTCGTGTGATCCATTTGTTTGTTTAAATGCGACATAATTTCATGACTATCATGAATCTTGTGGAAGAATACGCCAGGCGTTGGACAAAATCTGAGGGAGAGGAGCTTGACACTTTGTCTGAATGGATCAAAGCTTTCGACACTGTTTAAAATCCCGTATTCACCATTTGACGGGGAAAATGCGTACCATTTATCCCTCTGTTATTAAGAAGCCAGAAGTGGTAAATGGAGAAACATAGACTACATGTACATGAAAACTTTGTACTAGTTCCAGCTGATAAAGCAAGTGAACAACATTGTCTTTGTTTGTTAAAAGTTACTACATAATTGTTTTTTAAATGAACTAGGATTTACTTCAACATCTGGAATCCTACTTATATCCAAGCAATTTCACAAAAGATGAAATTCTTCAAAATCACCTTAAAAGTTCCGTTTTAAATACTTTCAATAATCCGAAGAATCAGGATCAATTTGAATTACCATACCTTTATTGGATTCCGAAATTGCATACAAACCCTTACAAACAAAGATACATCGCTGGCTCCAGTAAGTCCTCTACCAAGCCTCCTTCTTTACTTTTAACTAAACTACTAACAGCTATTAAAGAGTCCCTTCAGAGTACTGTTCCACTACATATTTCAGAGGTGGTGTCATCAGATGTGGATTCTTAAAAATTCTAAAGAGCTTTGGATAACCTAAAATTATGAGAATTTCTTAAATTGACTGCATCAAAACGGACGATTTCTCCACACTTTTATACAACGATTCCTCACGATAAATTAAAAACTAGGCTTTTTCAGATTATAGATAATTGCTTTTTAAACAAAAATGCACCCGTAAATACGAATTTCTAGTCGTTGGGAAACAAGACACATATTTTGTTAAAACACACTCTGATTGCCACACAAGTACTCTGAAGTAGATATTAAGAACATGCTTGGGTTTCTTATAGATAATATTCATGTAGTCTTTGAGACCAAGTCTTCCAACAATCCGTTGGTATTCCTATGGCACTAATTGTGCCCCTATTGGCAGACTTATTTTTTATATTCATATGAAGCAGATTTGCACAAAAACTGTTACGGATAAAACCAAAAAACTTGCCGTGCCTTCAACCTTACATATAGGTATATTAGATGATGTGCTATCAATTAACAATCATAATTTTCACAATTATGTCCATTTGATATATCCCGAAGAACTCGATATAAAGGACACCACAGACCCTAAATTGTTGTGGCCCAATCTTGACCCCCCCCCCCCTAAGGGGGGGGGGGGGTTGCTACCATTTAAACAAACTTGAATGCTACCAAGTTAATTTGGCAAACTGAACACTGTCTGTTCTTGAGAAGATTTTTAAATAAATTTCCCTATATAAAACCTTTGTTAAACTTTGATCCCTAGTGCCGCATCTTGACCTCGAGCGCCACTATTTGAACAAAATTGAATTTAAACTATACAATAATACTTCCATGTTGATTTGGCAAACTGTGCACTTACTGTTCTTAAGCTGACGATTTTTTTACGATATTTCCCTATATAAACCTATGTTAAATATTTTTCCCTATTGTGGCTCCACCCTGATCCCGGGGGCCACCATTTGAACAAACTTGAATATTTACTATACAATGATGCTTCCATCTTGAGAAGAAGATTTTTTAAAGATAGTTTCCATATTAAACTTATACCAAACTTTGGCCCCCAATTGTTGGCCCACCCTACATCGGGGGGGGGGGGGGGGGGTGATCTGAACAAGCTTGAATATTCCACTATATCAGGAAGAATTCAGATAAATTATCCACTCTTCTGTTCAATGGTTCTTGAGGAGAAGATTTGTAAAGATTTCCCTTTATATTTACATGTTTAAACTTTGATCCCCTATTGTGGCCTATCCTACTCCCGGAGGCCATGATTTGAAAAACTTGAATCAAAATTGATGAAGCTTTCATATAAATTTCATCTTTTCTGGTCCAGTGATTCTCGTCGAGAAGATTTTAAAAGATTTTCCCTATATACATGTATTCACAGTCAAACTTTGATCCCCTATTGGGCCCCATCGTACCCTCGGAGGTCATGATTTGAACAAACTTGAATCTCCACTATATATCAGGTATAACTTTCATATAAAATTTCAGCTTTTCTGGCCCAGTGGTTCTTGAGAAGATTTTTTAAAGATTTTCCTTATATATTCACATGTCAAACTTTGATCCCCTATTGTGGCCCTATCGTGTCATGATTTGAACAGACTTGAATATCCACTATATCAGGAAGCTTTCATATCAATTTCAGCTTTTCTGGCCCAGTGTTCTTGAGAAGAAGATTTTTTAATGACACCTTTCTATTTTTGCATTTTCGTGATTATCTTCCCCTTATTTGAAAGCCTGGTCTTTCATTTGAACAAACTAAAATTCCCTTCAACCAAGAATGATTTGTACAAGTTTGGTTAAATTTGGCCAGCGGTTCTTGAGAAGTCGAACATGTGAAAAGTTAACAGACAGACGGACGACTGACAGACAGACGACAGACAAAAGGCGATCAGAGTAGCTCACTTGAACCTTCGGTTCAGGTGAGCTAAAAAGGTATAAA
>CAJDSM010033280.1:10139-20256 GCA_903981925.1 Ostrea lurida
ACAATCAAGACAATCGGCTGCACGCGAGTCGTGACCGTCGACAGGGGGATGCACCATCTACTTACAACTCTTGGTCCATCTTTGTGTTTTATTTTTTTATTTTTTTTTTGAATACATACGAGATTGACGACTATTCTTATATCTGCCTTAAATTATCCCAATATCACAAACAGACATACAAATTCATCTAGACAGATCTAGTATATTCCAATTGTATGTTCGATATATGGTTCCTTCACTATATCTAATATCAAGGCTACATGGCGACATTAGCATACTTCCATAGGTGTCACATGCTTTATCATTATGATTATAATAATTGTACGTATGATAGATTTCGTACCCAAATTATATTTTTTCTTTTATTTCTTCTTGGAATGGAATGGGTTTTCAATTTGTCAGATTCATACCTATTAAAAACTTTGGAGCAAAAAACCGCTAGTGCAAAAGACATATAGTCTGGCAGTGCAACTAAAAAATTATTATTTTCTAATTTCATAATGCCTCAGTCCACAATTCAGAATACGAGGCCCGTCCTGCCGATCAGAACCATTGATTTTTCGCTGGGTTATCGCACAACATTCTGCGCGCATTCTGAGAGCGAATGCATCTCAGTGGTATTGAACATTTCTTGGTTGATGTGAGAGCTACTTGCCGGTTTAACGTTTTAAAATAGTTTTTCGAGTCGCTGAAATATTCGCGGGTGGTGGTCGGTGAGGCTCAGCGGTGGTACCAGACCGGTTCGCGATCAGTCGCCCTAAAGTGCAGCACCCATATACGCTCAAACGGTCAGCCGTGCTCATTTCGAGCCGTCGGGAAGGGAGGGATATCGCAAGGGTTTGACAGTAGGTCTCACGTACACTCCAGTGCGAGGCTGGTGCCTACTCTAACGGCAATTTACTGTCGCAATACGAAAGTCGCGGGTGTTACGGGGGTAACCCTATGATGCGGTCGCTTTTCAGTTTACATCCAAAGATATTTCTCTACGAGAGAAGCGTGAAATGTTGTTGGCTATGGATATCATACCATGCCAAAAAGAGACGGATTGTTTTCTAACGAAGATGCACCCAATAGACGAAACCATCCCTGATCAAAATTCCAATTTGATATGTTGTTTCCAAAGACATCGATGGTTATTCACTTCCGCTCTGTTATAATTATACTTTTCTGGACATTTTTGTTGTCACAAGCACCTTGGTGGAAACAACAGACGCCCATAAGGCACTTGCACATCTGTGAAGATTGTTTGTTTTAATTATCTGTAAACATGACGATTTACCCTTAGCTCTCTTTTCCTTGCGAAAGCTTTGGAGGAAGAAAAACGATTTGATGATGCTCTTCCACAATAATGAAGCGCTTTTTGCAAAGAGAAAATCTTTTTCGTCAGCTTTTATGTCGGGAACTTGATCAAAAAAATACCTTCCAGTCCTGCTGCACCTGTGTCTGAAAGTCATCCAGTCCTGCTGCCTGGTGTCTTGAACTTGTTCCTGATTAAGGACTCGAATGATTTTCTCTCAATGTTTAATTTTCTTTCATATAGTAGATCTTAATTTGTTTTCTTGAAGTTTTTATTTTATGATATTTAATCAGTGAACGCATTACGTGAAATATTCATAGATGTGTGAATGTTTGCCGGGTTTGCACAACTGCATTCGGCTAAAGTATAGTGATAAGCGAGAGGGCATCCTTAATTGTCATAGGCTACCACTTCTGTGTAATCAACTCCTCTCACACCTCTAACTGAATATTCCTCAAACTTTGTACAATTTCTTATGGACAACATTAAAATGTTACACTTGTTTTGGTTTTTAATTTGATCGACTTTTTCGAAAAACTTTACATTGTAGTTGAACTTATCAACCTCTATCTTTTGAAATTCCTCAACACGTTGTACAGTTGCCTATGGACATGTTGAGATGTCGGAATGTGTATTTTTGAAAATTATCCGTTTTTAAAAAATAAATCATATCTTTGAACTTTTTGTTCGTTTTTTTACGCATTGTCTTAAAATAAAAGGTACCTATTTTTTTATGTGAAGTAATTATACTTTTCTTAATGTAGTTGACATCTTTCAGGCCTTGTACATCTGTTATGGAAGCATTGAGATGTGGCATGAGAATATGTAGCACTAGATTTTTGGTGCACTCATATGCGACACTATTTCAAAAAAAAAAAATCTTATCAGCGACGCTTGAAGTCTAAACATTTTGGAATTCCAAGAAACAACAAGATGTGTTTGTAAAACACTAATGCCCCTGCCAGTGGAAGGGGTTTGTTATAAGGATTATACATGTGAAAATATGAAAGGTCTATCACTTACCACTTTAAAATGTTATGGCCAAATGTTGACAAAAGGGTCAAGGTCAGTAGTCAACATTTTTGAATACCAGATGAAAGAGCTTAATTCGTCATAAGGAATACACAATGTGAAAATGAAAGGTCTATCATTTCCATTCTAAAGTATAGCCAATGTGAAAGGTGGTTAACAGGTCAAGGTAATTAGGGTCAAAAATGTGACACCAGATGAAAAGAACTTGTCGCTAGAATACACTTATGTCATGCCGACGATTTAATTCATATCTCAACTGAGGGAACACTCATTGTTCAGTGGGGGTACCCAATTAACAGTTTTGGGTCACCATTACCATGAATAAACGTCCCCACGAACATGTTTTATTTTTTCTTCATCTTTATAAATATTATGTCATTCGCATTTTATTACCAACGAAATTACGTCCCCACGAACCAACAAAATTTGGTTACCCACGAACATGTGCGCTCCACGAATTAAAATGATTCCACGGTATTTAAAATACTGCAAGTTTGACACATATATTTCAGTTCAAGTTTTGAAATTCCACAGATTATAACATGAATTGCAGATGTTCTATATTCCATGAGTGATAAAGTTATAAAATCAATACTCGTACCCAAATCACACATCGCATGGGTAAATGCACCTGACGCCCTCCTCTGGTTCTCTGCTTTAAATCTATTAGATACATAATTTAGATTATTTTGAACGCATGAAATACTGGGTTGAAATATATGGGATATTAATATTTAAATACTAGATTATATAAGTTTGCCAATACAACCTGCCTTTGGGTCAAATGATGTCTGATGTGTTTCATACAAATTGTTTTGTCAGTTCTGTTTGTACACTGATTTTGACTACGGACTACTCTGTTTATCTGACCAAGACAATGGCTCATGACGGTTGTGACCGGTCGAGGAATGCTTACTACCCTAGGCACCTGATCCCACCTCTGGTATAGCCATGGGTCCGTGTTTGCCCAGCTCTTATTATGTATTCTGTTTGCGATCACGAGATTGATCATTGTATGTTATCTTAATAGGTGATTGGTCAACAGGGAAACTTACTCCTCCTAGATTCTACTCGTGGTATCTAAGGATACTTGTTTGCCCTTAAGGTGGAATGCTACACCAGAGAAATGTGATGTGGATGAAAAGTAGAGGTTATGTTAAACAATATTTGAAAATTTAAAAAATTCAAATTCACTCTTATTTCGTCAGCAAATGCAGTTTCTGTGGAAAGCAGTTTGACAAAAAATTAAAACCCCTGCTGGAATCGAACCCACGATCTCCAGTTCAGTAAGCAACGTGCTAACCTACTGAGCTACTCAGCAAGGCATTTAAATTTGAAATGAATTGACATATTACCCTGATACTGATATTTTCATTCATGTTTCGAAAGGAACTCTGCCATTAGGACGGTGCAAAAATCTACCTTAAATATTTGTTTTATTCTTTTAAAGATTTATGAGATTGATAATAGGCAAAGCTTGTTCTGCGTATGATCAGTTTTTTAAATCGAGGCAAGCTACTTACAGACAAGATGTTATTGCAGGGGTTTCCACAGTCACGTTTAAAGGCAGCATTTCGTAAATTCTATGGTCGTTATAACAATTTAGTTTATCAATATACCTACCATTGAGTCAAATGCTGTCTGATGTGTTTCAGAGCCATTGTTAAGCCGTTTTTCATACACTGATTTGACTACGGATTGTTCCGTTTACCTGATCAAGACTATGGGCTCACGGCGGGTGTGACCGGTCAACAGGGAAGCTTACTCCTCCTAGGCACCTAATCCCACCTCTGGTTTGTCCAAGGTTCCGTGATTGCCCAACTCTTGTTTTTGTATTCTATTTAGGACTTCCGGAGATTGATCACTTTTCGTTATATTTGCCTTCACATATCTCTTAGTTATGCTCGCCCCGAGGGGGTTCGGGTTAGAATAGGTCATCAGTACCCCCTTGCTTGTCTTAAGGCATCCTCCGGATGAGACCGGAAATACCAAGGCCCCGTGTTACAGCAGGTGTGGCACGATAAAGACCCTTCCCTGCTCAAATGAGCGTCAAGCACAGTCATAAATTTGTAGCCCTTCACAAAATGGTGTCGTCTCCATATGAGTGAAATATTCTCGATGGGACGTAAAACAATCAATCGATCGTAATGCTCACTTGTTCCTGTGTTAGTATTGATCGTAAAAGTAAGTAACATCATATCAGTTTTGAATTCAAGCGTTTTTAGGGTGACCTTGAAGAAGAGATTCCCACCCCTGAAGAGATCGGTGTCTTGATCTGTCCAAGTTTAAAGTTATTGCTACTACCACTAGATCAACTTTTGCCAAATCAAATGTACACATGTGTATCATATTTTTAGGAAATGTAAAAAAGTAAACGCTGATACGATAAAAAAAACAATGTATGAGTGAGAGATTGTTGCAATGAAACGTTAAAAAAACTCACAAACAACATAAATTGGTGGAATGCATGTATATAATTTTACGCGGCTATTCATGCGAGTATCCTAGCCCATGGACCTCTCATTAAATCTTATCTTCCTTGCAACAACCCCAAAATAGCCTATGAAATGTTTATGGGCGATATTTGATTTTGTTTAATGGAAGCATTTAGATTTGCTGGAGGATCCCCTTTGCCTTGGAGGTGAATATGTTGTTTATTTGTCTGTCTTTGATAGCATGATAACTTAGTTAGCAAATATTGAGTCTGGACGTATGCTGATCGAGTTTTTTTTAACTTTGTAGAAGTACAAAATACATTTCAAGTATTGCATATGAACCAATTCCCTTTTTGTTGAAATCACAACAACCTTCAAATCACTCATTTTGAAAGTGAAAATGACTGCATGCAGTCTAATTTAAGATAAGCACATCGATCGTTCTTCTACCGATTAGAAATCTAGATAAAATGATGTCGGATTGATAAAGGCATTAAGGAGACCACCAGTTGATTTATATGACAGTAAGGAAGAGATATCTTTACTCCTCACGAAATTATTAACTGCTGTGAATGGGGAAATTTTCTGATTAAATGACCCACATGTGCGAGATGTGGGGTAAATCAAATGTGAATCCTCGAAACTTCTACATGTAAAAGGACTTTGAAATCACTCAACTTTACCCACAACCAAAGGCTTCAAAACGAGCGGCTTTTTAACTTCCTTGTGATATATTAAAGACTAGGATTTTGAACATAATATACAGCTGCTTCTTTAATGAAAAATATTCTTATCTTGTGAACTGTCGTTCTAAACATTACTTTGAAACCAAGTACTCTAAAGGAAGTCTTGCAACAGTTTGTGGAATTTACAGACCTATTCAAAGCTTCAAAAAATATCTTTTCGTGGCCTTCAACTCGATATTGTATTCACATGTATGTTGAACGATACACCCCAAATAACTCGAAATACCAAACACCTCAGAACTTATTTGATATTGGGATGCTTTAAGTACTGAACATAAACGTTTAACAGCAGTCTAACAACGTTATAACAAATTAAACGGAATGATTCCTGCTTTTTCATCAACTTCATACTATAGTATATCTATGTAGCAATATTCCATTATCACCTGCATATGGTGTTTATGTCTTCCAACTGATTCCATACACGATAGAATATTTTGTGTTTAATCATTATACCCCCCGCAAACAAGCTTGGGGGTATATAGGAATTTGTCTGTCGCATTACATGTACACAAAGATAAACCCGCCTTATTACATACATGTTTAAAAAAAAATCATAACTAAAATCACAAAATGGGTGGAGAGGGTATTGGAGGGGTCGCTGAAAAATTTTAAGCTTCAAAGATCAATTGACAATGCGCTGCATCCTGATTGGCTAAAAATCGAGGGGCACACTTACAGGGACTTTATAACCCAAGATAGTTGAGGCCCTTGAAGGACGGAAAAAATGAAAGCTTACTATAAATATAAAATTCTGAATATAAACAATTTAATGTTTCCTTAAATGTTTTTTCTTAACAAGTTTTGTATGTATTCTACGTTTTGATTTGGGTATACCTGTATTTTTGTTACTTACGTTTCCATTATAGATGTTAAATATTTAAAAAGTTTTAATAGTTGCATTCTAAAAATCTGAACAATGCCTATTCATCAATATATCGTGATAATGTGTATCAATAAGATTGGAAGGAGGAAAACCATTGTGTTGATTGACAAAGGTGTGATCGGGATTTGTGGAACGCGGAACTTCCTCGAGCACGCACGTTCTTCGATAAATTTTACTGGTACCTCAATCTGATGTAGCCTAATAATCATAGGGCTCGGATCCTTTTTTAAATCTATTGGTACATTTGTAACATAATTTATGATAAATATTCGTTCTTGTTTTTGAATTAGTAAAAAGGAGTAAGCAATCCCCTTTATGGGGTTTTTTTGGGGGTGAAACCCCCGGGGTTTACCAAAACCCCCAACCCCCCCCCCCCCGCCCGTTAACCAATATCTATGATCAGGTAACGGAGTAAATCCATAGTAAGAGAACTGTTAACAAAAAACCAGATTTCGAGATAAGAGCTCTTCTGTGTGGAAGATATGTTTAGAGCGAAACTTCTGAATTGCCTTGACAGGGTAGAAAATAATTGATACATGTATTTAATAACATTCGTAATCCTGAATACTTATCATTATTACTAGTTGTGTATCAGTTGAATCCAGGTTATAAAAACGGCATACGAAAAACTTACATAAGTATGCATATTGCATATTTGTTCACTCCCGCCATCATCCGTGTAAACAAATTGTTTCGTACTTTTACTAGGTACGAGGAATTCTCCAAAGGGAAATAACTACGGATATTATCTCGAAACACCGACGTTTGAAATTTGAACTAAGTCAAGACAGCCATCGACTTAATGACAGATTTTTATTGCCAGATTAATCATTTGTAAGGATCGTAGGAATGTGCGAATGCTGACTTTATCGAGAGTGCTTCAAACTCCTTTTTTTTTTGCATCAGCATATGTTCAGTAGCCTGCCCTATAATCTTGTTTTGTGTTGGCAAACATCTGCATTGAATTGTCTTGTTTTGGGTCTAACGTAGGAAATGTGAGAGGGCCCTCTTCAGCTAACAATGCGCAATTTAAAATTGGAAGTAAAAATCATAATCTAACAAATTAGATATTGTGTTGCTTTACAAAGGGGTGACGACAAGAAGTGACTACAGAGAACACAAAATTGAGACCTAGCCTCAAGCACCATTAAACTGATAATAGACTTAGTCTAAAATTTCAAATCCAGCTAACTTTGAAACTAATTTTCATTAAACCAGATGGGACATCATTTTGAATATATGTTTGCATTGATTTTTTCATTTGAAATCCTGTAATGATTTTAAACATCTGTGTCTCTAAAATTTTGAGATTTAAAGTAATAAAAATTTGACTTTAAGGTCTATTCCAAGTTATGGTCTTTGGGCCAGGGCAATCAAGGGCCTCTTGAAACCACCACAGGAGGCATTAGGTGCTAAGTAGAGCTCAAGTATTTCCTGTTGGACCGATCACACCCGCCATCAAACTTGCTATCTAAGATAAGGTAAACGAAATAAGACAAGCTCAGATATACAAAATATCTTCCATAAGATTGCTATAAAAGATTTGACAATATTTGTCTACTGACAAGTCATTGTTTATTTTTGCAAAAGCTCATTATCACAAACCATAAATTTGCAAAAGCTGATTTTAAACGAAATTATTGAAAAATCCCCTGTATGTATCAGAAGCTGCATCGCGTTAAAAAAAAAACTAGAAATTACGTGTGAGTAAAACTCACAAAGGATCACCCCCGACCACCCCACATACCTTTTACGCTCACTTGAGTCACTGAAGCTTGAACAAAAGAAGAATCTTATAGCGACCGGCCACAAATCTCATGTTTAAAAACCTCATTGTTTGGACTTCTTGACGATTCAAGGTGTATACAGAGTCATGAATGTAAGTTGATACACCTGCATGCGGGTTGTATCCATGGGTGAATCCACTAATAAGCCAATATAATCCATGTTAGAAAAACTTTATACCTTTGACTTTGAGGTCAAAGTCAAGGTCTATGTCAAAGGTTCACATAAGATCAATGAATGACATGCAATACATCCTCTCATATTTGATACAGCCCATAGTAGAAACTTATGGTATGTATACGTCAAAGAACACAGAAGTTATGAGCCCTAGACAGTAGGTAGACACGAATTAACACACGCAGACGGACAGACAAACCAGATGCTATTACTGACACAATCGTCGCATGATTGGATGCCAATCCATGTGCCAAATCACAGGAATGGTCTGTGGCAAATAACAAAACAAGTTTATGGCCCCCGACACGAAATTCACTTTAAAAAAACTTGCATACATTTTTTACTCGAGGTCTCAAAGGTTCAAAGGGTCATACCAGGTCTCAATCAGATATACATGACACGATCGTCTTCATAAGTGAATACACCCACTAATGCAAATATGCGTATCGCCTCACCTCAAAGAACAAAGCAAACGTTATGGCCCGGACCACGACATCTGCAAAGACAGACAGACAGAACAGGACAGGACAGGTATGTATCCTATATACCCCACAAGCTTGTTTGCGAGGAATAAGGTATAATGATTTAACAACATGCCCAATCAGGTAACAAAAATGACCCAATATATCGTTTTTGTGACACACTGAGAACGTAGCGGCGCTGCGAAATGTGGACACAGAATGCGGGCTCACATGGAGGCGCCCGGGCAGATTCTTAATTGATTGATATATTTATTGTATTCTTACGGTCCCACCGAGAATATTTCACACTCATTTACGAGGAACCGTTCTCACCCAATTGCCGTGAGCGGTCATGCAAAATTTAGCCTAATTGCTCGGCGCTCAGGCCTTGAGCCTAGGGAGCGGGATCTTTTTCGATGCCCACACCTGCTCGTAGCAACACGGAGACTCGGACTTTTTCCAAGGTCTCTAAATACGAATTGGAACGACCCTACCATTCAGTTTCAGCCTATATTACGACAACGCCAACAGCGGATGCTGACAGGACCTATTTCTAACCCCGGATCCCCACGGGCGCGGCAGTTCTATAATATCCCAATAGCCGCATGCTCAACATTCATGACCACATACAGTTCTATGTCTCAATTCTAATTCAAAATGGTCAAAAAGGTACATATAGTCTGTCACTGAAATGTTTGCTCAATATACATACTTCTCCATACTGTATACACCCAAATGATAAGATAATGCGTATGCGCATCTCGTCAAATGAATCAAAGATAAGTCATATGCTTGTTTCAACGACTGCAGGGAAATAAAATCCATGGCGTTCCAGTGAATTTAGTTCATTCTGAAACAACACACGTTCTTTTACACAAGTCCGCCCAGTTCAGGAATGGTTTGGACAACTGACCCAACATCAGATTTGGTCAGCCAAAACTTGCACTGAATTCGCAATTCCTATTTGCGGAATCCACGTCGAAGTACCTTCAGAAATCCCCATGATCCCCCATTTCGTGCTCTAACATCGCAGCGACCTCTCACGTCTCAGTGTGACACAAAAACCGATATTCTGAGCGAGCATTTTTACCTTGGGCATTTTTTTCCTGGAGCCATTTTTACCTTCCGGGCAATCATTTTACCTGACGGGCATCTATTACCGAGGGCGTTCTTTACCAGGGGCAGTTTTACCGGAAGGATTATTACCGCCGCCCGCAAATATAGGTGATGCCTACCTCAAAGAACAAAGACAGTTATGGCCGCCGACACGAATCTGCCAAGACAGACAGACCCGACAT